>JAHPZR010042884.1:0-5000 GCA_019787425.1 Platygyra sinensis | reverse complement strand
TGCCCAATCATGTGAGCAAGTTTGGTGTATTTTCAACTGTTATTAACAAAGTTATGAGGAATTATGTGTTTTACCCTAGTTTTCACGCTGGATTTCATGGGTCAGAATTTAACCCCCCCCCCCACTTAAAAGCCATCTGAGCAAGTGGCAAAGCTGGCACCAAAACTTTTCATGTTTAGTGGGTGCTAATGAACGCTTTTACACCAGGTGCTTGCTTTCAGCACGAACTTCACATGGGACCTTATTTTATGTGATTTGCTCCCAGTAAAAATGGACTTGGTTCCACATGGATGTTTCAGAGCCAGAAAGAAAGCTGTCTGTTGCACAAAACTAATCTTGCATTTCCGACAATGGAAAAAAGCAGGGTGTTCGCGATTAATCATGCATGGGTCCTTCGGTTTCGAGCTATCAGTGGCCGTCACACAGCAGCCTCAAAGGTTTTTAGTTTCCTTATAAACAAGAACTGTCAAATGCCTATTGTTATTGCAACATAATCCCTCTCTGGCGAACATCAAAATGGATGATTAGGTGTTATAATCCTATTGCGGAAAAGAGGTTTTGCTGCTATGATGACTCAGAATGTTTAAATTCATAACATCACCAACTAAGTGCCATGGCATTGTCAGTTGCTTTTTTGAGTGGTGGGCTCCATCCAAAAAGTACCATAGGCTGTAAGGTGTGGGTGAAAAACATGCCACAAAGCAGCTGGGAAAGACGTTGACTGCATATGGCTTGTATAGTTGTTGATAATTGTCCTGCTCTTAATCATTGTTAGTTGAAAGGTATAACACGTGACGTGTTAAGACCAATCGTGCACAAGCAAAATATTTGATGGATTATAATTGTATTTATATTATGCCATAGAAAAAAACAGCCAATCAGAATGCAGGAAATCTGTTGTATATTCGTCAGTATTCCACCGAACCTTCCCCATCGATCAGTGCAATTTTAACTGTATCCCATGGGTATCTGTCAGGTTTAGACTGGGGAAGAAATTGGAAATGCTTAGAATGTCATGTGCAAGAGGACTAGACAAGGGCAGAAAAGTATGCACTTGAAACGAGTCTCTATGTGTCAGTTCTTGATATTTTATATGGATCGGGCAAAATGTGCTTTTTGTTCACATAATAATTTGAAGTCTAAAGCTAAGTGATCTTTCCTATACCTATTCATACACAGTATATTACAAACACTGTGAAAATATGCAACCTACATGGGACTGACATTAATGGGTAATTTATCTTGACACTTGCTAGTCTAATCATAGAAGAACAGTACAAACAGCGTAAGGATTTCAATATGTTTGTGCCATAAAGTTAACTTAAGCTTTTTTATTAAGTTTCTGTTCAAGTAACTGAAATGAAAATTAAGTACCTGGGGCCCATTTCTCGAAAGACCCAGTAACTTAACAGACCCAAAATCATATTTTGAAATTAAAGTTGCAAGAATAATAGAGCGTGTTCAGACCTCTAATAAAGTCCATTTTGTTTCCTTGGCAGATAACTTTAATGCACAATTTTCAAACCTTTTGAAACTCCCATTTCGAATGGAAAACAAAACAGCTTAACAGGCCCAGTAATTACCGGGAGCTTTGAGAAACCGGCACCAGTGGACCTCAAATGGTTATAAGTACTGTTCTGCAGGTTTGAGAACTGGTCAGGGCACTGTGATTAATGACAACTAATTTGTTTCTCTATGTGCATGTATTTTACAGGGAATATTTTACGAGAATCCCACAAAATGCAGTCCTTGTCTCAATGGACGTTACGAGTTTATACACAAATATACCGCAGGAAGAAGGTATCACGACCATATGCCATGCATATGACACATTCTACAGGGGAACGCCCCCTATACCAACACACTATCTTAGAGAGATGCTGAGACTTATCTTACAAGAGAACTCTTTTCAATTCAATGGAAAAGACTTTCTCCAGACTCATGGTACAGCTATGGGCACTAAAACAGCAGTCTCTTTTGCTAATATTTTCATGGCTAAAATTGAGACAGCAATTATCGACCAGCACAGTACAAAGCCGTTGGTATGGAAAAGATATATCGATGACGTGTTTTCCCTATGGGACACTAACAGAGAGGAAATAAACAACTTCATTGAGCATGCAAATAACTACCATCCTACAATAAAATTCACTGCTGATATTTCTGACAAAGAAATCATCTTCCTTGATACATGCATCTACAAAGGAACACGATTTGAAAAGGAATCTATCCTTGACACGCGTACTTTTTTTAAACCTACTGAGACATTCCAGTACACGCATTTTAAATCCTGTCACCCACCCGGAGTCAAAAAAGGCTTCGTGAAAGGTGAAGGCCTGAGACTACTAAGAACTAACTCTTCACAGGAGACTTTCGTAAAAAACATAAGAAAATTCAAACTACGCCTTCGAGCGAGAGGCTACCCAAACAACCTTGTAAATAAAACACTCTCGGAAGTCAAATTCTCTGACAGAAGGAAAGCTCTCCAAGAAAACACAAGAGTACGCAAAGAAATATTGCCCTTTGTAATGCAATACAACCCATCTGTGCCTAACCTAAAACAAATTCTAATGGAGAAATGGCATCTTATAGAATTACAACCTAAACTTAAAGAAATGTTCAGGGAACCTCCGATCATTTCTTATAAAAGAGGCAGTTCATTGAGAGATATATTGGTTAAAGCCAAACTGTAGTTAATCTCTTTAACGCTACATGTAGAGAAGCAATTACATTCATACGACACGTTTGCGGGATCTGTGAATGGCCTGTCACTATTTAATTACCGGCTTGATCCAATAAGTATATTCTGAGTACAGTGTTTTCTATTTGATTGTAAATTTTAACAATAATTAGGGGAACGTAATTCGCAACACACTGTACACTGCTTACCATTGTTTACCAAAGTGTGCTTCTGTCAGTTCCTTGACTTGTGGCCAGCAAACACAGTGGTTGTTTGATTAGTGTCATTAAATACTGCAGGGCCTGAATTGTTCTCCACATCATTCACTTCCCCTTACAAGTAATGGGATGTAGATGAAACATAGCCCACCATTTCTGTACATGTCCAGAATTTGTTTCAATCTTGTCAAGTAAAACACATTTAGCTAAGACATGGTAAGAATCCATCCCTGATGAACATGTGATAAGGCATCCTTTGCCTCCTTGACCAGTATTGTTCAACAGATGTCCCCATACTCGCAGTTAATATTGTGATGTAGTTAACAAACAGCTCCAGTACGTGTAAGTTCAGCAGTTTGACTGCATTCACTGCTGCTCAAAATGACTGCACAGCAGTAAAAGTACAAGTATATGATTTTTTAACATGTGATAACAGTAGAGTCCAATAACCGACACTCGTTTGGGTAAAGAAGGTGAGTGATTGCCAAAGAAGATACTTAGTTCTCCCGTGCAGTCTACACTGAACACTAAGCAGGGCATGGATAAGTTAATGGCTTGGGTAAGCAAAACAAATCTTGTATCGGTGAAGAAATTTTCTCACGAGGATCTAAGTGCAATAATGAAGAGTACACAGTTCTCGAGGGCAGTGCGGGAAGAAAGATAATATCTCACAAAAAACGAGGCAAAACAATTTAAAAATAAAAAGCAACTTACCGTAAAAATAGGTCTGCAATGCGTACTTAGGGTCTTATGCTTAATTTTATTCCTTTCACTTGCCATGGAATTCTGTTTTCAAATGCCAGTATGTGGGAGTTGAATTGCTACAAGTGAGAAGGTAGACAAGCCCTTACAATTTTTAAGTGGGAAATGCATGGCAGAATACTGTTTACTTAATACTCTCGTTATCCTCTAATAATAATAATTTATTTTGCTTTTAGTCCGAATGCAATGGGACATAGCACAACATCTTTCAATTTAGCCATATTTTGTGCATAATGTCCAATGCTAGTTTTAACTCTCTGAACTTGGCACTGTGTACACATGTACAAGTGAATCTGCACATGTTGTGTCAAGAGGTTTTGATGTTATGATGACTCAGAATGTTTAAATTCATAACAACATCAACAACTAAGCACCGTGCCATTGTCAGTTGTTTTTTTGAGTGATGAGCTCAATCCAAAAAGAACAGTAGGCAGTAAGGTTTGGGTGAAAAACATGCCGTGAAGCAGCTGGGCAAGATACTCAAGGTGTATCGTTTGTTCATTTGTTGATGATTTTCTCAGACTTAATCATTTGTTAGTTAGGAGGTATAACAATCTTGAAAATTCTTCAGTTTTAGCTGGAGAATATTGGGTCATGTGATGTGTTAAGAACAATAGTGTGCAAGTGAAAATATTTGATGGATTATAAATAGACAATAGCCTTCATTTGGCCAGAAAATATGCTAAGCTATTTGTCCCCTGACATTATCTGTTTCAAGAAGAGAATAGTTTTCCGAGAGCAAATTTTCTCCCCAAATGGAGGCTATTGTATTTATTATCCTTCAAATATTTTTCGCAACGCATGCAGTTTTGAAAATTGGGGTATGTTCTCGGATATTACCCAGTTTTAGCTGGTTAACATTCAGTCACATGACATGTTTAGACCAACTGCACGCAAGCAAACATATTTCATGGATTATAATTGTACTTATACCATGCCATAGAAAAAAACCGACCAATCACAATGCAGGAAATCTGTTAAATAATTGTCGCTATTCCACCGAATCTTCCCATCGATCAGTGCAATTTAACTGTATCACACCCAACCTTCCCATCTGGCTACTGTATTTTCTAAGGCATGGTATAAAATAGTTATTCGATCCTTTCTGGTGGGAAAACCGTAGAATATCCCAATTAACACTTACATTTTTTTCTTGGTATACACACTTACCTAAAGTGTACCACACGGAAGGGTTGCATAACTAGCAGGCCTTCTTTCTCCTGTACTGTACTTGTATTTTGTTTATAGAAAGGCAATAAAAATATGTTTTCACATCTTTCTCTTCTTGGGCATATTTCATGAAGTATGCTATGACACAATTGTCTTTTTAAAAACTTAAA
>JAHPZR010042883.1:0-44369 GCA_019787425.1 Platygyra sinensis | reverse complement strand
TCCATTAAGAACAATTTACGTCGCATATGTTTAGCACAGTGGCTTTAATTATTATACAATTATTACTTCACAGTTCCTTATTCACTAACGTTAATCATTGTAAGAACACTAACCTTTCATTATTCGTAACAACGAAACTAACCTGCCTTTAGTAAGATTCCTGAAATATCGAATCATTGTGAACTTTCAAGCTCTCGGTTCTCAAACACAATGAGTGCGGATGGAACAGTCTGACTGCTGGATAACACAACTTGCAGAGTGATTATATTACTTTACTTAATCTAGTTTTTCGAAACTCTGATTTAAAAAGCTATATTTTTCTGACAATAGAGTCTATTGATACAATGTAAACATTCGCCCTAAAGTACCAACATTTGAGGCCTTATTCGTTACACAGTCTGCTTTGTTTACTATATGTGCATAAAAGAAACTACTGATTCCATGTAACTTGATCGTCCGCTTTGTGTGAAACGACTCTAAACTTACCTTACAAACGTTTTTTAACCATCCGAAACGGTAACGGCTAAACCAAAGTAGCGGCTCCGTTTGTCTGCTAAATGCACTCACTTATTCCGTCTCGCATTTTTATCATAGTTGTTTCTATTATTGTAAGTTTTACTTTTAATTGAAATTTTAGCTTTTTAAATCATTGTAAGTTTGCTTTTAATTGTAATTTTAGCTTTTTAACCTTTTTATTCCGTTTTTACTCTTGTCATGCGCATTTGAACATTTTATGGAATTTGCGCATTATAAATGTTATTATTATTATTATTATTATTATTATTATTATTATTATTATTATTATTATTATTATTATTATTATTATTATTATTATTATTATTATTATTATTAAATGCGAAAGTGTACTTGGTATTTACTTTCAGAATTCTACGGTAGTAGGGATAACTGGTTTTGACCGGAAAGAAGATTTCTACAACCGGGAAAAACTAAAACTATCTTGTTACTAGGACGTCGTCCTTTAAGACATCAACAATACTAAGGACCTAAATACAGCAGTCAGGTTTTAATCCAATAATGTATTCAGAGAAAAGCAACAACAACAATAGTAATAATAATCATAATCATAATCATAATCATAAGTAATAGTAATTGGACCGGGTAGGAGTACAATTCAGGGAGTAATCACTTGAGTAATTTCAAAATCAGACGAGCACGAAGCGCGAGGTCGTTTTGAGACTATGAGCAAGATTATTCCCTGAATTGTACGACACGAGGTACAATTACTAATTAATCGTATCTATAACAAATTTCGGAATAAAAATGTCTTTTGAGAATTTCTTTTGAGCGAAAACATCAGTGGCGCTTTTAGTAAGTTTTGAAAACTATAGAAAACATCGCGAAGGAAGACATTAAAGCGCGCATAATTGACATGAAAATCACGTAAGTATCCAATTACAAAAGTTCAAATAGAACACCTGTAATTAGACACGCACGTGATCACTCGCCGATTACCCGACAAATAGGCGCGCGGAGAACCAATGATGATCGAGAAATTTGTTATAGATACGATTATAATCATAATTTATTAAGCGCTCGTTTTCAAAGCTCAATGGTGCTTTACAGTGTTTCTTACTGTAAACGACGGATTCCGTTAGCCAAAAAGTACGTAAAAACCAAGCAAATGAGCTACAATGCAAATCTATCCAGTCCAAAACCACAATTCTAAGCGAATGAATAACCTTTATTAAAAAAGTACTAAGTAAAAATCATCTCATACAAAAAGCTTCGACTTCGGATAACGGAATTTGTCGTTTACAATTTTTAACCAATAAAGGTACAAAATCAGCTAAACACAAGTCTGTTACAAGTGGTATTTACAGTTAAGATTTAACAAACAACCACTAAAAACGAAAGCAACAGGTACCAGCTAAGTTCATCAGAAACAACATCTACCTCGGGTTTTCTAGTTTTAAACAGCGTACAATCACATCTTCCAGCCACCGAGTGACATCCTCCAATACCAACATGGCTGCCACGTATCAAGACATTTGAATTACATATTTCGTTCTAAAGTGTAGGAAGCAAAGTGAAGTTAAGAGAGTTCATTCCCCATATAACCCTTATACCAAGGTAATCCCTCTCAAGTTATTTTGAGACCACTCCTGGCTTCAGAAATCCCACAAGGGTTCAGACGTGACGTGCAATCCACCGTAAGAAAAAAGATGGCCGTTGTACATTTTACCACAATACCTTGCGAACCAAACTAAGCCCACTGAGCATGTAGAAAGATATGCAGTCGTTCCTATACTAACATCATTGCTCTTGTCGAGTCTGAATGACTTACAATTTTCCTGTGTTTTTATACGCTCTTTTTAAGTTTCCGTGCGCAAAATATTATGGGTAAATGTACCAGTCGCCTCTTTTTCCCTTACGGTGGATTAACTCATGTCATTATCCAAAGTGGCTTTGCATGCATTTTCATCCTTAACGAAAATATCTAAGCACTGCGCATGGTAAACTTGTCCCGGGAGGACTAAGAAATTACTGAAAATTTAACTCGAGTACCCCTCCCCAGTCCCTTGAAAATTCTTTGTGTACACAGTCAATATGCCAATTTCGTTAGATCGAAATTCAAGATCAGCTTAAAACAATAGACGAGGCTCTAAAGAATAAATAAAAAGTTTGAGTTTGTGATGACTGTTACATAGGTAAAACCGAAGCGTCGTTTACACGACAGAAAAAAAAAAGAGAGAAAAGAGTTGTCAAGCATCAGCCATTGCGGATCACATTACTTCAACAGGACACAATATTAAAAAGGAGCATTTTGAAATTTTAGCGACCGGGCGTTCTGATCTTTATTTTAAAATTGAAGAATCATTATTGATTAAGGATTTAAAACCTTCTTTTAAACGAAAATGTGGGTAGCGACAAACTTTTTTTTTTCTTTACTAGCCTTTTATATAGTTTCCACCAGACTTTAATAAGTCTGGTCATAATTACGATCCAGCCGTCACTTCTGAGGATGTATGTTGAGGCATACGTTGTTATGTCATGTTTGTAACCGCAGTTTGTATATTATTTCTGTTAAAGCTGAAATGGCCGAAGAATAAGATTCAGTTTATGAGTAGTATGGCCATGAGACGTTGAAAACCGTTAGAGGTTATGAAAAGGACTTGTTGCGCTACAACAAGGTATCTCTGGATATTGGTTTCTTACAGAGATGTAAGCTGCTCCACATCTTTCCGCCCAAATTTCTTAATTTCCAGCTCAGCCGGAGTGAATATCAGGACACACGAGCCTGTCGTCGTTTCGAGGAGGATCTGTTGAGTTACGAATTGAAGAAGAAGGCTACCGATCGACGCAAATTGAGGGGTTTATTCCCGAGAGCCTCGTGTAGAAATCTATTGTTTTAGGGTGAATATTAATATATCGAAATTGGTCTACTTGTTGGCAGAGGTATGCATGCGTGTGGTAGAGAGAAGCTTTAGACACCTCTCCTTCACCACCCCCACCCCCCCCCCTCCCCCACCTTCCCTTAAGTAAAAACAATCACCTTTGCTGTTTGAAATATAATTTTATTAGAAAACATTTTTTTAATTTAGCTAGAAAAATGAATACAAAACTTTGTTACAAAAATAAATTTTCTTTACAGAGAAGTTCAGACGTCCGTTAAAAATCATTCGGTTACTTGATCATCGACGATATCGTCACAGTCTTTTAAAAAGGCCAGAACATGTTACTCCATCCAGGAGAACAAGGATTTCTTTTCCCCCTATCAAAGAACAAAAATAAAACTTGGTTAGCTCATGCTACAAGTTTTAGCCATGAATTCGTTCAAATCTGCATGTATCCGAGAATTCTCTTCATAAAAATGCACCGAACAAGAAACTAGGTTATAACGTCTTATGAAATTTTCATTTTGGCTTTCCAATCCTCGGCCATTCAAAAGCCAACGTAACCTTGGTGACGAAAGCACAAAAATAGAATCCTCACATCTTTTGCAAGAAGCTGCTGGACAACTTGATTTCCTATCAAAACATTTTAAAACGGAAAATTAATCTTTTACAACTTTGACAAGCTAAAGGTTAATTTTCATTTACCTCTATCATGTCACTGCCTCTTAAGCGTGATCTCCTGTAACGCATTACGCATATCACAGTGCCAATAACGATCAACACGCTCACGGACGCAATCGCTACGAACGCTCCCATACCAGCTGAGAGCGTGGTCGGTTTGGAGCTGTCTAACATGACGTGATGATCTGAAAGAGAGAAAATATTATCTTTAGGCAATGGCATAAACACTGTTTTTTTGTCATGAAAATTTAAAACTCGTGATCACTGTACTCAAAGGAAATTCACGTACAGATTGACGGTTAAGAAACTCTGCGTAAGTTTGCCGAACTTACCCACGCATGTTTTATTGTCCCTTTTCAGCCAGTAGCCCTTTAGACAATAACAACTGTAACCTCCCATCGTGTTATTACACAGCTGGGAACAGCCATGGCCAGGTTCGGTGCATTCGTCAACATCTGAACAACAGGGACAAATAATCCATTAAAGGATAAGATTCACTGATTTCAGGTATTTGGAGAACACAAAATTTAAGATTGGTCGTACAGTCCGCCATCTTTACCAACTTTCTTTAAAAAAAAATTGGCTAGTCTCAGATTGTAAAGAGTTTAAAACAGCCAACATCGCCAAGGATTTAGTATAGTTCAACAAAGTATAAAATTTTACTGTGATATATGCTATTATCTTTTTCATATAGCTAAAATATTTCGCAAAAGAGATAGGGTGAAGAAGGCTCACTAATAATTTTCCTAGCTTTGTTGTACTTCTTTCTTCAATATAAAATAAATTCTGGACATCCATAAACAAACCCTAACCGAAATACTAAACTTAATTGTAATTAGAAAGGGATAAAACATCAACAAACTGGTATCATTACCTAGACATGTTTTGAGGTCAGCCATTAGTCTGAATCCTGATCTGCAGTGACAGGTGAAGCTGCCCAGCGTGTTATGACAAATATCATCACAAAAGTGGCTGCCGACTGTGCACTCATCTACATCTGAAAACACAACGAATAAAAATAACCAAATGATTGGAGAAAGTTTGTGATGGGCTTGAAGTCGACCCGTTTGATGCGTATTATAATATACTACGCATAAAGCTTCTTTAAGGTAGAAAAGTGGGTAAAGTCTGCACACGAGCCAAGTGGCCCATCAGACCGGAGCTTATCCCGGGTTCTGTGGCATGAAGCGACTAGGAGTATTTCTACTCCCCCCTGGATGGGATGCTAGTTCATCACAGGGTTACTCCCAGCATTAAATTCGCCAACACCCATTTGAACACAGGTGGAGAGAGGTATTCTGAGAGACTAAAGCGTCTTGCTCAAGAACACAACACAATGTCCCCGGCTCGATCCGGAGGCGAGCTCACTAACCAAGAGGCCTCTGCGCTTCCACGATCAAGCTACTGTGTTACTCACAAACAATCGAAAAGTGCAAACATTCAAAAAAATGCAATGTTACAATACCTTGACAGCTCTTCCTGTCTCTGTTCAACATGAATCCCGAGTGACACTCACATCTGAAGCTTCCCTCAGTATTGACACATACCTGCTGGCAATCATGACTGCGGGCGCTGCACTCGTCAAGATCTAAACGTAAGAGAGAATTTAAACAAATACACTTTGTTAAATGTGGTTTACAGACAAAGGAGATGATTTTTACGCGTTGAGCGACATTTTGCAATTCAGGACACTATTACTTTCATTTACAAAAGTGGATTTTCAGATTTTCTTTATGGTGTTTTTAAAGAATATCTTAGCGTTAGTCCTTTTTCAACCTATTTGAGTTTAACCAGTTTTCCCTCCTCCGAGATTAACATCTGTAAAACCAACAAGTGCTAAAGACACGGCTCTTAAAGGAGCTCGTCTGGTTCACACCAAATTTTCGTAACCAGTTTTACCGGTTCCTTACCTTTCACACTAAGAGTTGCTGCTGCCGTAGCACTCCCCGCAGGATTCGACGCAACGCAACGATACATGCCTTGGTCCGTAAAATTCACGTGACCAATTACCAAGGAGCCACTAGGTAAGATCCTGAATCTCTCCGCAGAGGGGATGGGTTGGTCACCGTTTGGTCCTACTGCCCACGCGATGTGAGGCGCTGGATGACCTCTTGCCTTGCAGTGAAAGATCCCAGATTCGCCTTGAGTAACTGTTAAATCTTTAGGGGCTTGGGTAATTGTTGTGGGAACTAGTGAATTAATGAAATAGGAAAAACGATTCAATAGGAATGATCTCTGATCAATTTCCACTGATTAATAGTGGCTTATAGTGAGCAGTGACCGATGTTATTCGTTGCAATTCCAAAGTTCCGTCACCAAATGGTTTGCATGAGGCTTTGTTTCAGGGATGTATTTTTGCATTATCTGTTAAATCTATGCACCTCCTTAAACTCGATGTTTCAGATCAACACTATTCCCTGGCTGATAGCTTATGTATAATGTATTGATACTGTAAAGAGAAAATGAAAATTAATCCCGCCGTGAATACCACTTACTTTCTAGACCTGCTACAGCTGGATGATCTTGATCCTTCTTAGATCCCACCTCTGTGATAACTGAAAAAATTAAATATAAAATAAATACAACACACAAAAACAAGTACATAACAATTACAACCGAGTTAACATATGAATATTCAGTAGGATTGAGCAAAAAAATTCATGCGATGCGTGACACTGTCAAAAAGTCGTATATAAGGCAAAAATGCTTTGAAAAGTGTCAAATTTGGTCAAATAACCTAGGTTACTTGACCAAACTTGACACTTTTCAAAGCTTTTTAGCTTTATATATGAATATGTAAACCACTTTCTAAAGGGTGCAAAAATAGCATCTATTCGGTAAAAAATTCTAGTCAAGATGGGATTTGACCCAGGTGTTATGGGTTGTTGGTTGGTTGGATTTTTGATATGCCTCAGTTATGGGTTCATACTTATATGTGCCAAGCCATCATTTAGCTGTGTGTTGCAGCGGTTCAGCATCCGGATAGATCGTGAAGGGTTGGGGATTGAATTAAATCTCATGTGGAACCCGGATTTTGTTCCGAGTTGATGCTATTACTACATTTAATAGAGAACACTACAGCTATTAGTTGCTGAGCATCTAAACAAAGCAATTAATGTCATACGACATCCAGGAACTTATTGATAAAGAAATTTTTAAAAACAGTGCACCTAAGAATCAGTTGAATCCGGCTTTGATATCTTGTACAGAAGGTTACGAAAGGAGAAACGGGTAGCCACTAAGAGAAAACCAAGAGAGTTTCACGCCAGGTATGGACTAGATGAGTGACTAACTGATCTGTCTTCTCACCTATACAATGTAGCTTATCAGCTTGGAGTTGATAACCTTCTTTACATGAACATGTGTAACTGCCAGGAGTGTTATGGCACAAGTGAGAACAGCTGTGGACTTCCATAGTGCACTCATCAATATCTAAACAAATAAATGGACAAAAAGAAAACCACAAATAAGTTTCATTAATTTAAATATCGGTTTTGGTACGTTTCGCGACGACTAGACTAAAGAATAACACCAAACAGACGTAGATGTAAATCAAGAAAACCTCAAAAAACGGAATCTCAATCAAAATGATATTATCAAGAACTAGACGCCCAACAAAAGTGTTATCAGCCCCCGATGTCTAGTCCAAAGGGTTCTCTTACAAGCAGAGTCACCTTTGATTCTGATTCAAAAACGAGGCACTACGAGTCGTTTCGCATAAAAATTAGTTTCGTTTCCATGTGAATTAAAGAAAAGTTTACATGTAGAAAGTTCTTTAAGGCCGGACAAACGCAGTTCAAAAATGGTACCCAAAAGAGACCACTCGAGACCAGATTAAAACCAAGCTAAAAAAAACGTCTTATGATATTCAAGAGGAAAGCAAAAAGTCGTTGTCTGTTGTATTTACCGTCGCAGTGTCTAAGGTCTTTGCTCAGCATAAATCCACTGCGGCATTCACACCGGTAGCTACCGTCATTATTAATGCAGTCATGTTCACAGCCATGTGTGTCGTCAGTACATTCGTCAACGTCTAAGCAAAGAAGAGGAAGGCGTGAATAATAAGTCACGTCAATAAAATAACTGTGATTCGCAGTTTTGACCGTGGGATCTTGAGTTAAATAGCCTGCCTGCAGAGACATCTAGTATTTTCTTCAAACGCTCTTTCGTTATTACGTTTTAACCTCTCCGTTTTGGTCTACACGTGAGGAACAACAATCTGAAATCAGCGACACCGAACGATGTGGCAGATGCTATTATCAACTTTGCCAGATTGCAAAGAACTTATCACACTTTTTTTGTTTAATTGATTTGTTTGTGCTTATAGCGAGCCTGAGCAGTATAGTTATGAAAGGATCAGAAACTAAAGAGTTAAACAGTTAAATCCAAATTCCTTTTAGTGCTGTACAAGATTTAAAAACACTTTCTCACGTTGAACAGGAAGATTTAGAACAAACCTTCACAATATCTTCCATTTGGCGCCAAACTATAACCATGGTGACACATGCAGCGATGGCCTCCATCAGGGAGATGGACACAATAGTGTTGGCAGCCATATCGTCTGGCAGGACACTTCATACCTTCACCTGATAATTCGGAAATAACAACAACAAGGAATAACAACCTTCTCAAGGCTGGGATTAAAAGTGTTGATTTGACTTATGAACCCCACCTTACGAACACCCCTTTAACACAGCCATCACGTTATTACGGCCACTTTATTCTGGCCCGAGGGAACGCTCAGTCAGCATTTTCTTACTTAAAGAACCACTTTAATACTACCACCCCATTAATGCGACCAATTTTCCATGGCTTAAAGGTGGTCGCATTAACGGGGTTCCACTGTACTTTTGCCAGTCTCGTCTCTTTTTTTATCGTAAGAGTTGTTTTGTTGTAAACAACAAATATATTGCTGCAACCAACGGTTTCAAACTGTGTTCTTTAATATCCGTTAATACACATATGTGAGAATACAGCAATCATGATGAGTAAGGATTCTACTAAATTACAATATGATGGTTGTCCTCAACGTTCTTTGTGTCTGATGCACAATCAATTAGTGATAGTTTCGTTTTATGATTGTTCAATTACAGCTTATTAACGATTGTTGTGCTTTCACGCGTAATTAATTAATCTAGAGTGAAACACTCCCCCCGCCAAAAATTTTAGTTACAGAGTTTGATTATCTATAAGAGACGTCATAAGATTGTTATTAATATTCAGTGTCAAGGGTTGGTTAAATTATATCATGTGTTTAGTAAGATTGTTGCTCCTCCTTTTCTTCTACTGGTAGAAGTAGTACCAGTCTGTTAACTGATCGTTTATTTCCTATTCTTTTTTATATCTGCAATGAAGAGGTAAATCCTTTTCCAGATGGCGTATATAGATGTAGATGTCATGTTGAGTATCAGTCTTACCTTTGTTATGGTGATGATGGTGCTTGTGTAAATTATGTTTAAGAACATGATAGGGTCGTAGGGCATCCTGTCCATCATCTTTCTGATGGCTGTTGCGTTCATTAGCATCATTGGAAATTTCTTGTACGAATAATAATAAAATAATGGAAAGAATGAGAATAAGCTTAATTCTTTGTTGGGGAGAGGTATTTTGCTCAAAAGCTGCATTTCACTTAAATCTCGCCCTAACATCGCTTTAACCTGTCATAGAGGCTTCGGTAATTGAAGGAAACTGACGAAAGTGTAGCTTAATAGTATAGAGAAAGTGACCCTGAATGTACAGTTATAATGCTAGCAAAGGTTCTTTTGAGGAGAAAACTAAAGCAAAGCTCTTTTCAATATTTAACGGGAAAGCAATCACCGTTATTTTTTCCTTACCTTCTTTGCTATGGTCACCATGTACCATTGGTTTACTAGTTGTGGACATCAACAGCTTTGTAGTTTCTGTTCTTCTTGTTACAGACTCAGTTGTTCGTGGAGGCACTGAGCAGTAAAAACAAAAGCAACGAAGCCGTGAAGCCATTCTGTCTTTAATTTCTTGCCAAGTTACTAATTTCACAGAATATAAACTTAGAACAAGACAATAAGTAACGATATCAACCAACCTTGAATAACATACTTGTTCGTCAACCTGATAACGTACGCCATGGCAGTCTTAACAGCGAGGGGACTGGGCTCTATGAGTTGACAAGACTCTTGATTGTAGCATTTTACTGTATAACACCGCTGACCTTCTGTGTAAGCCAGGTCACATGACTGGTCCCCGCAGCATATTCCTGCACACTGACTGATGTCTGAAACCAAGCCTCTCTCGGTAAATACACCAGTACTCTGTCCTCCCTTAAGCTGTACGTTGTAAAATGTTCTATCCTTCTGGCAGATGGTGTTATTGCGTGACTTCTTGGTGATGCCGGCAGCACTAATAGGACTCTTTGTTGGCTGCATATCGGCGTTTCCAAGGTTTTCAACACTCGCTTCCTCGGCGCTGCTATACATTGAAGTGCCGGCTCTCTTGACGTACGAGATAACCGAGTGTACCGCAATGTTCTCAATAGGTCTTGTTCGACAGAGGTCCCTACTGAAGCAGTTCACAGTGTAACAGGCTTCATGTATGACATAAGCCAAATGGCACTTCGAACTCATGCAGCATTTCTCGATACACAGCTGTAAATCACTCACGTCTGAAAACTGAGCCACCTCGCCAGCACCCATCCCGCCGTTCAAAATAACATTATTGACTGTCAGCCCTTGAGAGCACTCTGTCGGAGGCTTAGGCGTTATCACGTGACTGGTGCCCATGCGAGGAAATCCCAGCATGGTGTTCAAAGACGGCACTGTTGTTGGGGACTGAGTAGGCTTCACTTCACCAAGAAGATCTTCTAGCGAGGGTTCTGTTGTTTTGGCAGTAGCCTTTGATTGAGCTTTAGAGAGAAAGCAAAAACAAGAGAGATAAGTACTTATTTTTTTTTTTTGCTTCATCAATATGTTTACAGGCTGCTTGTGTGCCAAAAAAGAACGTTTAGGGCGTCAACCTACCTTTTGAGTCTTCCCTGTAAATATACATTATCTTGAGGGAAAAGCCTCTCAAACGAGCAGGCCTGGTACTGCAAAGCTCTGGACTGGCGCAATGCAATCCAAAGCATGCGTCTCTCATAAGGATCGCCAAGTTACATGACCGCTGGGCACAACATGTCCGGGCGCACTTGTCCATATCTGCATGCTCTGCAAGCCGTGTGAAGTTTCCTGCGCGTAAACCACCTATCAAAGTCACGTGACGATAAAGTCTGCTATGGGTACAGCGTGATACCGCAGGCTCAGAAGTTACGCCTAAAGTGGGTTTCTTTGGGGACAGAATTTCAATCAAGTTGTTTGCAGGCTCGTTGTCGTCTTCTGAGGTGTAAAAGTTTTTAGAATCTGCCTCTAGATCAACGTGAACGTTATTCTCCGAAAGAGTTGTTGGTTCTTGTGATTCCTCTGCCGTAGAAGGGCGCGGAGTTGATTCTAAAAGCAGATAACACAAATATCAAGCAAACACCAACGAGATAATTACCCTGCCCTTTTGCCAACCTCTAATTATGTGACAAGTTTCATAAATTTCATAGCCTGCTTAAAAATCCTTTTACATTAACCTAAGCTTCGCCGAACAATTTCCGCAAAATCACAACAAGGACCTTTAAAGTCATCCTCGCGGACGTGGTAACTTTGCAAATCATAGGGTTTCTCTGAGAAATAACCCTTTGCAAACGTAACAGTTGTTGGATGAGTATGGACAGCATTAACCACGCAGCCATACACCTTTCAAAACTCTCAAAGCCATATAACTTAAGAAAATGTAAACTACAATTTTCTCCATTCGTATCTTCTAACCACTCTTTGGTAAATCCAATCTTGATAAAAGAAATCACTGCGACCTGGAACTGACAAGTCTCGATTAATTGTTGAGGTTGTAAACGTTCCATGAAAGTTACGGTGTCGGGGGATAAATTGGCGTGTTCTAAGAAACGATTGTGGGTCCCCAGAAGATAACAATTTTGTTCATGGGCAACAACCTCCTCAGATGATGATCCCTGCATCTATAAAGGATTTTTAAGCTAATTATTAACCATACGACCGTACAAAAAAGGGACTCACTGAATAACGCCTTTGGTGATATGAGCTCCCTGTGTAAATAACATTATTATAAAATAACCTTACCTTCTAGTCTGTTTCGATCAATAAATCCTATAACTGGACTGTTTTCCGATGCGTTCTTTATAAATGTCTTGCACTGCTCTTTTTCCTTGCATTTAATCGCAAAGCAATTATTTTCCACCATGTAAGCCACGGAGCAATCTGGCACTGCACAGCAAATCTTCATACACTTTTCAATGGTGTCGACTGTTCCTTCATCACTGAAGTTTCCTGCACCTAATCCACCGACCAGATCTCTGTTTCTATAGACGTCGCCTAGTCTGCAAGTCGAGTTGAAGCTTTCTTTTGCTGGGCTGGTTATCTTGGGTGGCATGGTCGTTGTTTTAATTGTCGTTGTGGCTTTCAGAGTTGGGGGTGGGGTTGTAGACTGCGTTGTAGTTTCTGTTGTTTGTGGTGATTTAACTGTTGGTGTTTGTGTGGTTTGCCTTGGTGTTGGTGTCGCTCTCTCTGCACTCACAATAGCAGTCGGCTTCTGCTCTTGATCCATGTAGGTCGTGGTGTTGTTCGAAACGTGTGGGAGAGGATATTTGGTTAAGCGGTTCGTGGGTCGCGAAAACCAAACGGTGTCGGTGTTGATATCTGAAAAGCTTTCGTCCTCTGAAGGATCTTCGGTGTAACTCTCCGTGAAAATACCATCTGAATCTGGTTGAAGCAGAGAGTCTCTATTCGGATTCTCCAGATATCTGTCGATCTCCTTCTCCAGAAGCGCGCGTCTAAATATGTAAATCTCGTCAATGTAGCCGAGTAAAATCCTGCGCCCGGAATGAGAGCCAAATCCTGCCTTAGCCTCCCAGTCTAGGGCTAGCATACCGCTACCATGACCCTCCCCTACCAAGTCACCATTCACAAACACTCTGGCCATGTGCGTGCGCGAATCGTACGTGCCAACCACGTGGTACCACAGGTTGGGCTGCAGAAGTGGCGAGGTCCTGACATTGAAGACTTCTTTAGCGTATTCGTTTCTATGGAACCATCTAAGCCGCCCATTGTACACTTCAAAGTGGTACTGTCCTTTTCTGTGGATCGAGTGTCCACCGATTGTGTCAAACATGGAATGCACTCCACCAGTCCTCCACAGTTTCACCCACAGCGCAATGCTGACGGCCTCACGTGGCTTTTCTCGGAAATGCTCGCCGTCAAGCAGCACGTCTCCGCCATTCAGTCTAACGTCGAAACCTCGCTTACCAAGTCGTGTCACTTCTGTGCCTGCAAGGAAACCATAAAAAGCCGGTTTGAAAGATTCCCATTGGGTGCAAAAGCTCTAGGTAGAGCCGCCTTAAGTGTCACATAAGAATGATATTCTGATACCACAACTTTGCTACAAATGTGCAGATGGATACACATGCAATCGACAATCGTACTGCTGACTGGACCGTACAAACTACGAATTTAATGACGTCGCAAAGGGATAACCATGTCTTATTCAAAGCTATAAATCAACGGTTCTCATGTAACTTTACCTTTCGTTAATCGGGCGTCGTTGTTAAGTCCAGATCCATCCACCGCCACAGAGCCGATCACGTGATCAAATCCAAGGTACAACGAGAGATAGCGTAGGTGGTTACCCGGCAGGTCATCAATGTGGCCACCCAAAGGACTAACGGGAAGTGGGGTAGGGGTCGGCGTAGATATAGTTTCATCCTCGACCATATCTGAAAGACGAAGTACACAGGCTTAATTGAAGAACCAGTATACTACCATCGGTTAAGCTAAATTCTCAATTCTCAACACCATATAGGACACTCTAATCAAGGATCGTGCAAAGTCAAATTTTGAAAAATGTTCCTCACTATTAAACGTTTTATTGAAAAAATGGAGTTGCCGAGCTAAATTTCCAAGCCCGTTTGCATCAAAGTCACAGAGTAGATAGCCATTGTTATTAGGAAATGGTTTTCCAATCAGACTGTGTGGTAATGAGCCACTTGCATCATAATCTGATTTGATAAAAAAAATATTTTACTTTATCTTCCTTGAAAGAACAAAAAGTAGCACAAGGAGATAACTGGGAGCTCACTGATGCTCAAAACACCTTTTTACGTCTTTTTACGCACAGCAACAAAAAATAAACAAAAAAATGTCAATGACGTCACCTATTCATCTCAGCATCTATCCTCTAATAGATCATAATTACGAAACAGTTAGAATAATTTGCCTTATTTTATAAAGGAAAATGAAATCACTTCTCACCTTGTCTACTCACAAACGAGATCTGGTAACTGCCTCCTTCCTCCACGGTGCACGTGTCGCCACCTCTGCACCGCACAGTAGAACACTTTCTTTCCTTCAACATGACAAAGTCACAGGCAGGCTCGTCACAACACAACTGAATACATTCTGTCATGCTGTACACCCGCGTCGTTTGCAGCAGCATGCCTGCATTCCAGCCATCGCGAAGTTTCACGTCGTAGAAGAACATTCCTTGAGCGCAGAAACGTTTTGTGACCGGTGAGGCGTCGCTGGGTGGTGTTGAGATTCTCTGGTAAGAAAGGAACATCTCACTTGGTGTTATGATGGTTGGTGGCGGCTCTGCAGTTGGTTGCTTTGTTGTTAGACGCGTTGTTGGTCGGGTTTCTAACTTTTTTAGTTCTGTGGGAAGAAGAGTGACGTAAATATAGTTAGTATATATAACCATATTTCCCCAAAACATAGTTTTTAGAGGTAGTCAATTCTCGTGTACGTTCTTTCGCTAGAGGGCCATGATGGGCCATTTCGCAGTTACGTTGTGCCTTTGTTTGAAAACTAGACCTCGTTCGAAACCATTTGTATGAAAATGAGTTCCGCGTACAGGCTAATTTTTATGCAAAAACCATCCCTGCTGGTCATATAGACACTTTACCTGTAACCCACATATAAGAATCTGCTTCATCTTGTTTGATTAAACAGGTTCTTATATCTTTGGGTATGGAAAATTTCAGCCAGAAGGTTCTTAAACCACGAGGTTCTTATAATCGGGCTTTTATTGTATAGTGCTTGTGCGACTCAATGTTTCCCAGAGTCCCATGGTAGTGTTAATTAAAAACAAAATGCTGATAACGTAGCCAAGTTCTAAGTTGATGCGTTCTAACTTGAACTCGTCTACGCTAACGTTTAAAACGTTCATGATATTGGAATTTAAGCTTTTAGACGATGTAACAACTTACTTTCATCCAATATGGATATGCCATTTCTTGTGACATAGTAAACACTGGGCATGTCACTCCTATACGGGACCGCTGCCACGGGCTCGCACAAATGACTATTGAAACAATCCACCGCGTAACAGCTATCACGTTTCATGAAAACAAGGTCACAGGACTCGATTTCACAGCAAAATTTCAGGCAACTAGTAGTGCCTTTTACTCGTCCCAGGTCTATAAAAAGCCCCGCGTCCATTCCACCTCGTAGTTCACTATTGAAGTAGAACATTCCTTGTTGGCAGTTAGGTTCGTCATGTAAGGTGATTGTGGAGGGAATGCTACCCACCCCGCCATTTCTACTAAGGGTCGCAGCAGCTGGTACTTGAAGTGTCGGTTTATATGGAGTGGTAAATGAGGCCTTGCCTGTCAGCATTGGCTTAGTGGACAAGGTGGTTGGTTTAGCCGTAGTAATGGTAACGGTAGTAGAAGGCGGCTTGGTTGGGGAAGTAGGCGGAACAACTTTCGTTGACGAGCTTGTCGAAGGGGTCTTGCTTGTTGTAGATTGTGTCGTAGGAGCTGCGGTCGGCTGTTTAGTTGCAGTGGCATTTGGATGCAGCAACAGTGTCGCATCTTCGATCATTTCCTCGGGTATAAGCCCATCATAACTTCCTTCCTTGATAGGAATGGCTCCTCCTGTAAGTCAAGCACAGCATGAAGTCAGGCACGAAAGTAACCACATAATACAACTGCATCCAAGGGGAGTGACTTTTAGAGAGCGGGGAGTTCCATGTGAATAAATAGTTATCTAAACTGTGTTATACACAAGATAATTACGACAACAAAATTGTTGTGTTCCTTTAAAACGTATATAGAAAAGAAGGTTTCCCCACAGGATGTTCTTTATGAATTGAACAACTCCAGCGCACAGTTTACTGAAAAAACCGACAATCATCCTTCTTTTTCTCGAGAGTAGTTCTTGAATATGATCTCATTTTGTGGCCTCTCCGTTTTATTCAAAACTTGTGTTGAGACAAATCTATTACAGCCATTTGTTAGCGTACAACAAATCAAAACACCAATAAATGAACTGTACCTGCTCCAGGATTGCACTCTTCCGACAGATCACTGAGGTCCGACGCAGCAAGTGCATGGTTATACATGTAGAACTCATCAATAAGTCCTCGGATGCCTTCGGTAATTCCGATTCCGACTTCGCCGTCCCAGTTCTGCGAAAGCAAACCGTGTCCTTCCTTCTCATCAAGAACAGCTCCATTCAGGATAATCTTGCTCATGTTGATGTGTGCGTCGTAAGTTGCACTGACATGTACCCAATCAAGCGAGTCCACCGTCTGCCTCGTTTCCATGCTGAAAATCACGTGACCCAAGTCATCAACATGAGACCAGTAAATGATACCATCAACGACTTTCAAGTGGTACTTGGCTCCAGACCCCGTAGTTTTAAACAGAGTAGCTGACCCAGAGACTGAATCGAGCTTGAGCCACAAAGCGATTGTGATAGCCTCTCGTGGACGGCTGTTAAAATGGCTAAAGAGTAGGCGCCCACCGCCCATGCTCAGAGCAGAACCACATTTGGATTCAGTGACTGAGAGGCGCACTTCAGAGCTAAGAACAGCGTTGTTGTCATGTCCAGAACTGTCAAGAGCTGTACGATTTTCGATGTTTTCAAAGCCCAGGTGAAGCACGAGGTATTCCACGTTACCTTGGTGATAAAACAGAAGAGATATCATTATGGTAAGATAATGCCACATCTGTCTGTTTTTTATCGCAGAATGTAAATCGCCTTAGGTCAACATCTGATCATAACTTGAGGATTAAGAGAAATAGTCGCAGGCAGCCATTGCACACACTCTTCCAAATTATAGAATTAATTTACCAGTTAACATCAAATTTCAACTAATTCAAACCCTAATCCATATGAAGATAAAAAAATTTTTTGGAAGGGTTTATATTACATAGTGCTAGCATTACATAGAGCTGGCTGAAAACGGGTTTACTGAAGTTTGCTATCCGAGTGTAAAAGAACTCCTGATGCCGAGGAATGTTATGCCGCTGACTCAATATCTATTCTATTTGTAATTTTTGAAAGGCTATAGTTCCCTTCCCCATAATCTAAATTAATTTGTCACAACATGCTACCCTTCTATACTTTCTTAACCTAGGGAACAGGGGAAAAATGTCAGAACATGGAGATATAAAACTAAATCATGTGACATACTGTCTGCATAACCGTTTCATTTCAACATAAAGGAATACAACAAACTAAACTGCAGCTCATTATTCTTGCTTGCTATATGGTTGTTTATGCAGCTTTTCCGGGCAGCACAACAGTGCAAGAGCTCTTAAAGATCTCTTACAATGTTATGCTATCCGGTTAAGCAGATTTCATCAACTTTTTTTACAAGATAAGGAAAGGAACTACACATCTCGCACAAATAAACTTTCGCTAAATCCATGACTGTCATGACTATTATGATCTACTTGTATTACATTTAAGCAATAAGGGAATTGAAGCAATAAAAAGCAGGGCTTGATATTAGTCTACTAAATAAATTAAGTAGTTATTGATGACTTACTGTAAAACAAGATATTTACCTTCTTAAAATGTTACATATTGGAAGAATTTGTACCAAATTAAAATTTTGTTCTAAAAGGAACAACATAGTGCGTACCAATTAATCTTGAAAAAAATGAACAAAGAAATGAAAGAAGCGAAGCTTAAAGATACAGTTTACGGAGACAAAATATCGTTAACTACATATTGGAAGTAGACTAGAGTTTGCATACTCACAACGACAATCAACTCTTAAATATTCTTTACTTTATCAAAATACTTCCCTACCTTCAGTGGTCGCAGGAATGGTAAGCTTTTTCGACCCTTTTTCTACCACGGGCTTCTTTTTCTTCAACCGATGTCTGAACTTGAACATCTCGCGTAGTTCCTGTTTTCCAGGGTTCTCCGGTTGCGGCCTTCGCAGAGGGTTCTTCTCCGGTGCGGCGTAGTTGGATGAGAAGTGAGATTCCGGTGCAGATGACATCATGGATGGCGGTTGGACTTCCTCATAGTGTGAGACAGGAGACGTACCGCCAGTTATCTCATCGCTTTCGGTCATTTCAGGAGGGAAGTCTTGATCTTTACTAGCCATCTTTTTTATGGCACTTTCCAGAAAAGTAGCAGCCTTTGAGTGATGCTTAGGACTCGGATTGTCATTGAGAAGTGGCATATTTGCCTTGTTATCTTCCGACGCCGATGCATTTGTTTGTACCGGCGGTTTAGGCACAACAACACGCCTGCTTGGCTTGTGTCTATCTTCAATAAACTCATCGGTGACTTGCTTGACCACGCTGTCCGCCACATTATCAATCAACTGCTGCAAGTTATCGGAGTTACTGCTTTTTTGGTTCTTCCCAATAATCGGGTGTTCCGCTTGAATTTCTGCCACTATCCTGTCTATGAATGACTGGTTAATTGTAGGATGTCTTAAAGCCAAGCTATCAGCCAAAACACCGCCATGCTTGATCGAGTCATTGTAGCCTTTATAAGGTTTTGTCGGCTTGTGTCGCTGATAACCATCATCGCTAGGCTGATTCTTGGGTTCACTGGTAAGCCGATGTCCGTTGTCTAAAAGCGGAAAACACAAAATGAACAAGTCTTAATTCAAACTACACAGCCAAACTCGTTCTATGAAGGTTATTTAACAATTCCTTTGTTTAAAACTGACTTTGTAAAGTAAAATAAACCAAAACATTTCACTCAAGATTGCAAAGAGTCTCAGTGAAAATTACCCTTACAAACCTGTCAATTAACCTTTCAAAATTTTCTTATCAAGTTTGTAATTCACGTTCAACGTATCGCATTCACGTTTTAAGCAATACACCTTTCAGAGACATCTTAAATAAATTTGTTAGACGTAGCAACCTGTCGTAAAAACCACGCATTTCTTTCACATTTAATTGTTTCACTTTCAAACCAGACAATACACGACGGGTACATACCGGTCTTATGAACTTGTGGTTTAACTCGAGCTCCTGCCGTACTACTGGTCAGTGGACTTGGCCTGTTCAAAGTCCTCCCCGGGCGTGTTGGTTTTGCACTCACCACAGATAGACTACTTGTTCGACCGTCACTTTCACGAGTACCGTAGCTTGAAGGAATGTATGACCGCTGGTGTTGCAATTCAGAGGTTTTAGCCATAATTTTAGCTTTCTTCTGTGCTTTCCGTTGTTGATGGTACATTTCCTTCATATTTTTATAAATCCTCTTCATCTCTTTCAAGACAGCTTCTTCATCAACTTTGTTATGGCGGTAATTTTTCGCTTTCGCTTTCTTCGAGCGACGTCTCCCTTTGTTGGTTTTCCTTTGGTTTCTGTCCTCCCCTGAGACCAAAATATGATGAAACTTCCTTCGTTTGTGATTTACTAACACGCTAAGCCGCGGGCTATTCAACTTCCTTTTATATAACTCCTGTACACGGTTGTAAATTGTTTTAATGTAATCCATGAGAGCATCACGGTGGCGATGTTGCGGCACACCAGCACCTCCATAGTCATCAGTTACAAATTGTTTCACAACTCTCACTCTGTTTGTCGGTGGTGTATTCCTAGACGGACCAGTTGTAGGCCTCAGGGATGACACTGGTGGCGTCGGTATGTCTTCTTCATGCCTCTTTGAATTTCCGCTTAGTTTATCCAGCCTTCCATGTGTTATACTAGAGGAGAGGGTTGTATTTCGCTCTCTTCGAGTTTGTGCGTCAAAAAGATTCTGCAAGCGATTGTAGATTTTGTTTATTTTGTTATATATCGCGTCGAAGTCTGGTTTTTCATGACTATCATTTGCTTGCTTTCGATGGGGAGAAATCAATGTTTCATGCCCATTTCCGGAGTGCTCGGTCGCAGATGAGGAGGTAGAAATATGTAACGGTTTTTCCGTCAAGGCCATCTCTTTAGTTGGCTTGGTATTGCTATCCTCGTTCTTATCATGTGATACCCCTTTTTGTTCTTTACCAAAGTCCTTCTTCGTAAAAACAGGTCCCTCGACACCATGCCCCACTTGAGATGTCCCAATGTTCTTGCCTGACTCGGAAAACTCTGACAGAGCAGTCTCAGAGGAGTTCGACATTGTGAAGTCAATTTCAGGCTTCTTTGAGACGTTTTGAGACAACGTTTTCTGACGCTCGCTGTCACGCTGGTTTTTGGGTTCACCACCAGCCAGTTCATGTACAGATGGTTTGTGTTGCTGTTTAATGTGAAATTCATCTCTGTTGATATGTTTGTCCTTCCCCTGATTTTTGAATTGGAATCTAGATGTTTGAGAAGAGGAAGTCTGTTCAGGAATGTTTTCCGTTTCTTTGTGATCTTTGCTTCGATTTCTCGAGCTTTCCCACACATGTTTTTCAGAAACCTGCGGCTCAACCTGGTCTTCAAACTGGAAATCGTCCTCGTTAGAATTATAGTTATCTCCCGATTTATCAAACTGAAAATGCGACGTAGGAGCTACTTGATCACTAAATCCTCCCGGCTGGTCTTCATTCTTATTTCTCGAACCAATCGATTTATGCCTTTCGGGTTCCTCTGGCCCATGGTGATTTTCAATGTCGAAGTCGCCCTCTTTGGTACTTTGGTTTTCTCTCTGTTTATCCAGTTGGAAGTTGGATCTATGAGTAGGAGCTATTGAGTCATCAAAGCTTCTTAGGCGGTCTTCATTTCTATTTCCAGTACTCTTCCACGCATGCTCTTCAGACACATCTGACTCATCTGGTTGTTCTTTGTGCGGTTTATCCTCTCTGGAATTTTTGTTATTTTTCTGGTTTTCAAATTGAAAATTGGATTTATGAGTAGGAGCTATTTGATCATGAAAGCTTTCCAAATGGTCTACATTTCTGTCTCTCGAACTAATCCAGACACGGCTTTCGGATTCCTCTGACTTATCGCTGCCATCAATGTCGAATTCATCTTCTCTCATCCTCTCTTTCTGTTTGTCCAGCTGGAAATGGGATCTGTGAGTCGGAGCTATTTGTTCACCAAAGTTTTCCAGCCGGTCTTTGTCTTGATTTCTCGAGCTCATCCACACATGTTTTGCAGACGAAGTTGAGTCATCTTGCTTTTGGATGTGGAATTCTTCCTCACTGGTATGTTCAAGGCCTTTTTGGTTATCCAGCTGGAAATGCGATTTGTGTGTTGGTGCTATTTGTTCCTGGAAACGTTCCTTGGGATCGATATCTTTATTTCCTGTGCTCATCCAAACATTTTTATCAACCAACGTTGATTTATCTTGATGTTCAATGTGGAATTCATCCTCACTGGAATGCTCCTTGTTTGTGTGGTCATTAAACTGGAAATGAGACTTAGGAGTGGGAGATATTTTTTCATGAAAGCTTTCCCTGTCGTCTTTGTTTTCATCCTTGGAACTTATCCACACTGGTTCCTCTGGCCTACTTGCATGTTTATTGTTTGATTTCAGATTCAACATTTCGTTCAATTCGATATCATCTGTGTCTTCTTCGGGTTGTCCGTACTTGACCTCCGAACCTTCTTCTACCTTAACGCGCGGGTTTTTCTTTGATTCGCTCCTGCTTTCCGAAACATCGTTGGTGCTATAGATAGCATGTTCCTCGATATCGTGTTCATTTGTCGGATCCCAATGTTTTAACCTTGTCTCTGTACGGTCATGCTGTTTCTTTAGGGGTCGTTTCTTTGGTGTCGCCTTTCCAGACTTTCTTAAATGTTCTTTTATATACGTTTTTCTCTGAAATGCATGAATACTGTGCTCTTCGATGTTATGTTCATCTGTTGGCGGGAACACTGGAGGTCTGTCCGTATCCACAATGACTACTCTCTTGCGAGTTGAGGATTCCATTCCTGATCCGTTACCACTGAATCCTAACCTACTCATTGTTTGCCTGTCTTTATACTTAATCCTCTTCTTTTGTATATTCTTTGAAGACTTGGACTCGCCTTTCCTTTGCTCGCCTCTGACCGAGACTGTGGATGCTATTCTACTTTTATGACGGCCCTTGCTCTGTTTAGCCATAAGAACGTCAAAGTCTCTCTCAAGGCGTTTATTCTCTTCTGTGACACTGGTAAGTTTATTCAACATCAAGTCCATCTTTTCGTCCGTTTTGCTTTCCTTGTGATTGGTCATTTCACTGCTTTTAAGTTTCTGTTTATGCTTGTCTTTAATCTGCTGTTTTGTAGTTTCGATATCGGATTTAGCAGTTAAATTATTACTAACGTTGTGTTTTTGATGTTGCGAGCTAGCGTTTACCGCTGGACTGATTGCAATGGGAGACGTTATCTTGTTGCCTGGACCTTTCGTAAATTCTTCATCCACTGTTTCGGTATCATTGTTCATTTGAGTGAAGTTCTTTTTGTAAGATTCTTGTTTTCTCTTACTCGATCGCAACACTTTGTGCAAGGTATCTACAGGTGTTGTTCCCACACTATGTTCGCTAACGTTGTATTTCAGATGTTGGGAGTTGGCGTTTCCCGCCGAATTGATGACAGTGCGCGACGTAATTTTGTTATCAGGAACTTCCGTAAACTCTTCATCTATTGTTTCAGTGTCGTTGCTCATTTGGCTGAAGTCCTTCTTGTACGAATCCCGATTATTTTTATCCGATCGCAGTTCCTTGTAATGCACGGCATTCACAGGCTGCTTTCCCACGAAAGATGTCGGATCAGAGAGAGAAGAATTCAACTCTGATGGTTTTATTAGTTTGGTGGAGTTATTTTTAATCAAATACACAACCCTTGGTTTAAACCTGGATTGTCTCGCTGATACGATCTCGCACGCTACTCCACTGGAACATGAAACCGTGAAACAGTTGTTTAGAAACATGAAAATTAAGTCACAACGAGGCCGTCCGCAGCAGAAGTCGACGCACTGATCTGAAGAATTGACTTTACCATGAGAGGTGAACTTTCCAGCTTTGTAGCCTTTCCTAAGCGTGACTTCTTCATAGACTTCAGAATGCGCACAAGTTTTATTCTCGCTTTTTGATTTTGTTTTCGTTTCATCTTCGATCTGCTGCAACACATAGTTAATTGGTGGTAAAGTCGTAGATGGCTTTGGTGTTGGTTTGGAGCGATGGCGGTACACGTGAACCAGAGTTGGGTTGAAGTTCGGTAGCAACGAGGGCGTGGAAGTACATAGGTACTCATCGAAACAGTTGACAAGGAAACAGCGATGAAAAGTGAAAAATGCTACATCACAGTTATCTGCCTTGCAACACAGCTCAGTGCAAGTGTAAGACCCGTCTACTTTACCCGCGTCTGTGAATTTTCCAGCATGAAGACCCCCTCTGAGTGTAACATTGTGCTCCGTTAAAGAGGAAATGCAGCCTGGAGGGGACGGTAGCAGTTCAGATGCAGAAACAGAAATTTCGCCACCCTCGTTAGCATCAGGATGTCTCCGTGACGAGTTACCCAGTGAGATAGCTGGGTGTACGTGATTCCCAGCAGTTGAGTTATTGGTTACGTTACTAGCAGGTACCAGCGCTTCCGTTTCTGGTTGCCTTGGCAACTTAGGTGGTGTTGCAAGTGGCTTTACAGTGGGTGTTAGTTTATTGCCTGTGTCCGGCGCAGCGGTCGGCTTTCCTTTGTCATCTTCGCTCCCACTTCGCGATACACGAGAGATCATCGGATTAAAGTTCGTGGCCAAGGCTGGCGTGCTATCGCACATGTGAGGGTTGGAACTTGAACACGTGACCAAAAAGCAGTGGTTCAGCACCATGAAGGCTAAATCACATATGGGACTGGAACAACAGTGCCGTGAGCACCCCCGAATATCTCTCACTTTGCCCACCTCATGAAACAAACCTGAAGACAGCCCACCTCGTAACGTTTGATTATATTCCACAGGGCCTGTTGCACAACTTGAAACCTCAAGATCAGGAACTTGTGTCGGCAAGGAGGGTACAGTTGACTTTGTTTCACGGAATTTACTTCCACGATGCGATGAAACTTTAGGTGGCATAACAGTAGGTTGTCGCGCTGTATTTAAACGTAACCTTGTTCTGGTTGGCGTTGCTAGGCGTGACGTAACGTGATCGTGAAATTCTTTAGTGGTCATATGAGTAGCTTTTTGTTTTGACGTTGTCTTTTGCCCGAACTTTACTTTTTTAGTTGGTTTAAAATGCTCCTTATTGTAACCTTTTTCCAGAGCAGCAAAATCACGACCTGTTAGTATGGTTTGAGACTTATGACTTCTTGAATGTGGCTTTGTTCCTGCCAAATTAGGCCTCGTACGCAGTTTACTCGCTCCTTTGTGAGTGGACGCAGATGACTTTCTGTGTAACCTAGGAGCTCCCTTTTTCCTTTTAGAAGACCTATGGTGATAACCTGTGTCCACTGCTGTTCGATAATTGTCTTGTTTCGAAGCGGACAGATTTGGGACCGCAGTTATAACTGTTAAATAGTTCAACGATGACGGTGTAGCTCCGTCCTTGCGAGATTTTTTGTGTGGTTGTATTGTCTCTGTTAAGCTGTCAGAATTCTTGTCTTGGGGTCCTCCATCAGACATACTGTGAGCGTTGTTAACTCGTTTCGTGGGCTTCATGAGATGGAATAACTGATTCAAGTCACTTTGAGACAATTTCTGATTTTTTTTCTCCACCATCTTTAACTCAAAATGTTGCATTTTGACTCTTGATGATTCACTCTTTGCCTCCTTTGGCTTATGTTTATGTTTGACGCGTCGACGTTTTTTTGACTTCATCGATTTCCTCTTCTTTAGCTCAGGTGCTACTGTCACGCGCTGTGACCTCTTTTGCGTTGCTAGGTTACCAGATCTCTGTTTCTTTTTACCAGTATTTATTTTGTGATGTTTCGTTCTACTGTGGTGAGCTGGAGATGCCTGTGCCTTGTGAGTTGGTGACGTCTTTGGTTCTGTTTTATGTACACTACTGCTATCAAGTGAGTTAACTGGAGCGGGGAGGGTCGAAGACGGTGTAATAAAATGAGTTCGAGTACTGCTGCGAGACTGGACAGAAGCTGTCTTCCCAGATGAATAAGCATTATCCTGCTCGTCCATGAATGACATCAGTTGGGAAACATTGGTCCGTTGCACGTGAGAAACACGTGGTCTGAATAAGCTGTGTCTGGCTGGAACTGTCTCGCATCCCTTCTTAGTGTAGCACGTGACGAGATAGCACCTCTGCTTGAGCAAGAAAGCGACATCACAGTCCTCAGCGTCGCAGCACTTTTGTATACACACGCCCATGTTCTCAACCCTCCCCTGGTCTCTAAAATAGCCCGATCGGATACCGTTCCGTAGCGTAACATTGTAAGAGATCGGGCTGCTGAGACAAGAGGAAGGTTGAGGAAATGAGTGTTGTAAGGGGTTAGTAAAAGTCGACGTTAGCCCAGATTTGTGTCTTGACTTTGCACCCCTTTCTATGGCCGATTTACTTGGCTCAGGAAGAGCCCACACGCTTGCGTTCAGCCCGATAGTCGACGAAAATAGCAAGCTAGTGTTATGACTTGATGATACAGATGTTGACAACAGGTGATGGTGTTTGCGTTGTGACGCCGTAGCGTTCATTTGTTTACTTTTTGCATTTTTATATAACAATTCTTCATGTATCAAACTGTGACGTCCTTTATTTGTTTGACTTTGATTTCTGAAATGTTCGGTAGAAGTCAAATTTTCTACCTTTGAGATGTTACTCCTCTGGTCGACCTCCTCAAATGATGGAGACGAGGATAAGAGTTGTGTAAGTTGTTGAGATTCAAAACCAGGAATTCTCTCAAAGAGAGTGGTTTTCACTCCATTTCGTAGAGTCTCATTCTCATTATATTCTCCCATAGCCGGCAAAGCGGCATCGAGTAAGGAGATTGTCTTTGTTAATTTATGCTTTAACAGTTGGGTGGATTTATGGCTACGACTCTTCCCAACGTAAACTATTCTTGACTTGTACCGCCCAGTCTTGGCAGGTACGCTCTCACAAAGGCGTTTGTTGTGACAGATGACCGTAAAACAGTTTTCCAAAAGCATCAGCGCAACATCGCAATGGTCTTCATTGCAGCAAAAGTCGACGCACTTTTGTATATCGGCAACTTTACCCCTGTCCTTGAAATGCCCTGCACTCAGCCCGCCGCGAAGTGTTACATTGTGTTTTTGTTCGCTGTTGGTGCAATGATGACGCGATACGGGTCGAGACGAAAACACTTTAGAAAACGGCGATTGAGACGGCGAAGGTTTAATTGCCAGCGAACTTGGCAGTTGTGGTGCTGCGTTAGTCGATGAGGACGGAAATAATGTTTTCTTTGAATAAACTTTGGCTGTTGTGACGTTTTTTTGCCCCTGTTGTTTTAAGGTGTGACTTCTGGTAGACTGACAAGCTAGGTGTTGGTATGTTTTCCAAAATACTACTCAGATTACCATGATCTCTCTGAACACGAGAAACAAAAGCAACGCGAGGCGTAAAAGTCACATTTCTTGCTGGAACAGGATCGCACAAGTGATCATTGTAGCAGGCAATTATATAACATCGAGTCAAGAGCATAAACGCTACACTACAGAACTGCCATCGGCAACATTGCTCAATACATTTCCGCATATTTTGCACGGTCCCTTGGTCCTTGAAAACGCCAGCATTAATTCCTCCACGCATGGTTGCATTGTAAAAAACAGTTGTGCTTTGACATATTTCATCTTTCGAAAACTCTACACTTTCCACTTGTTTTTCTTGTAAACTTTCACCTCCAACACTTTCAGACCATTGCGAGCTTAATGAAGGTGAATTAAACTTCAGTGAAGATGGCGTAATTGTCTGATCGAGCGCATGACGAGCACTCACTGGACGTGTTGACATACCTATCGTTTGAATCAGTCCAAATATTTCTTGTTTGTTGACGTTTAGCGGTGCAATCGCAGATTCGATTACCGCCCTAAGAACAGGTACAGCGGGTGGCCTTGAGGGCAAACTTGATCCGCTGTGCAAACCAGTAAAACGGCCAGTCAATGTCAAGACTTTACTTATCGAGCCACCTGTGGTGCCGTTGAAAAGTAATGAGCCACGGGAGTAAGGAAGGTTGAAAGTGGAAGCTGGCTCCGAACTTGAAAGAACACCTTTCGTCTTGGCAGGCGGCGACGATGGTTGCACGAGTCTCGCTAGGAGATCCCGTACAGCTGCGGTCTCGTCTCGTACTATGTGCACAATCTCGGTGAAGCCGGAATTTCGCGTAGGGATGCTTTGACACAGGCTGGAACTATAGCATGTGACCAAAAAGCATCTCTTTTCGATCATGAAGGCAACGTCACATTTGGTCGCCTGGCAACAGTTATCGACGCATTCCGTGATGTTATCAACTACACCAGTGTCTAAAAATGATCCTGCGTTTAGTCCTCCTCGAAGGGTTACGTTTTTTCTCCGACTTACTATAGCGACAGTTGTCAGAAAAGCGAGCCAAGCTTTTCTTGCTTTCCGTTTTTACTAATTCACTTGATGAAGAGAAGGCCATGACTGAAGTTTGTGTTCTAGAATTTGCAACGTTTGCGAAATGATTGTCGACTATACTTTTTGAAGTAACATTTCTTCTTAAATAAGCCAACTGAGGCTGGAAAATTAAACTTCGGGCCGGAATACTATTGCAAGAAGTCTGATTGAAACAAGACACTGAAAAACAGCGGCTTAAAAGCATAAAAGCAACACTGCAGTTGTGCATACTGCAGCACAGGTCAATACACTTTTGCATATTATCGACAGTTCCTTGGTCTTTGAAATTCCCGCTTTTTATTCCACCCCGTAGAGTTACATTTTGTTGAATGTCGGAAGCCTTACAGACAGCCTTTCCGCTATGGCTCTTAATTCGTGTTGTATTCAAATTTGTTCCGGGTTTTACTGACTTGCTGAACTGATTGCTCGTAATGGAAGCCTCAAACCTGGCATTCGTGGAAATGCTCACTAGCTTGGTGTCGAACTGAGAGTGTGTCAATGATTCCCGATGTCGCTCCTCTTTGGCTAGGGCCATTCGGTTCTCTATGTAGATCACTCTGGGTCTGAATTCGACATTCTTGGCTGGGACGCTCTGGCAAAGCATCTTGTTTTTACAAGTGACAAGAAAGCAACGATTGGACAGCAAAAATGCCGCGTCACATGTCTTGGAAATACAGCATTGACTAATGCACTCGGCATCATTATTTACCATTGCCACCTCTTTGAAGACACCCGAGTGTACTCCACCCCGCATCGTTGAGTTTTCGTGGGATGGTGAATGTTCACACAACGCCGCTTGCCGAATTCCGGTGACATTTAAAGCAACTTGATGCAAGGGTTGCATTGCTAGTGAAATATCCAAGACTTTAGAAGTCAGTAGTTGCAATGAACTTGCTTTCGTTGGAGTTATACTCGAAGCCATTGACGTGACAACAGATTGCTGAGGTGTAATAAATGGCATTGCAACTGCAGACCTCAGGCTTGATGAAAAAGGTGTCGCTTTTGTAATTTGCTGATAGGACGGGGTCGGTCCATCCCACAGTGACGTGGCATTGGATTCCCGATCGGGCCTGGAATTCTTTTTAGTTAAAATATCTTTGATGCTTTTAAGTAGCTTAGCAAAATATCCAAACATGCTATCCTTCTCATTGTGCCAAGTTTTCTCAGTTGAATCTGATTTAGTTGAAAGAAAAGGTATCGTTGAACTGTGATCGAGAGTACCTTTAACTGTTTGACTCGTTTCTTCTTGAAGCGTTCTACTTCCCTGCAACAAAGGGTGTGACTGGAAACGTTTTGGAGCAGGTGTGTTAGTTAATACAGGTGTCGATATCTTGCTATGTACAATTTCTAGTGGCTTTACCATAACTGACGGGATCGCTGTGATGACTGTCACAGGTCCAGTACGTCGTAAAGGTGATGGTCGGTCAAGGCCCCTCTTTGGCGATGGAGATGCAGTTTGTGAAGTGAAAGATGTTTTAGAACGAGAGACTCCTGTAGCACGGTTTGGGGACTTGCTTTGAATATCCCCTGCTCTTTTGGTAGCATATTTAGCTGACTGTTCAGTAACTGAAGTACTTGTCGGTACACCTTGACTGCTACTGCCTATTATCCTTGACGGTTCATCTGTGAGCTGCAAATGTGCGACGGAAGTTGCTTTATGTTGGATTCTCTTATCAGCTGCCCCTGTGTAGCCTCTGCTTGCCAGAGGTTTCGTAATTAAAGAAGCTCTGTCGCCAGACATCTGCGACAAGTTAGCTGAGACGGTATGTAAGGGTTTCCACGGTGATGTATGAAGAGGTCTGATTTGTTCTAGCAGCCCTCCGGCTATTGGTGTCGAATCTGTTGGTGTATGCCGGTGTTTAAGCACGGATGAATATTGAAGTACTTTAATTTGTTCCAAAAGTCTGCCAGCGAATGGTATTTTTACACGTTTTTGCAACTCAACAGAAGATGAATGTTGAATTTTTGCTTCACTAAGGAAGTGAGACGACTGGGAAGAAGCACTGTCCGCTTTGGCAACTAATGGTGGAAAAAGAATTGACACATTTCTGTGATTCGCAGTTGCCTTCGATGATATCTGACTGCTCGGCCCGTGAACATTACTCTTGGTTCTTCTTGGTATGTTTTTTATAGTAGCAAAAGAGAAATTCAAGCTCTTTTCATCTGGTACACTTAACGTAGAATCACTTTGTGTGGTGGTCCTGGCGGCTGAGTGGGGTGTGCTGTGGAGCAAGGCTTCTCTGTGGTTGAAGATGTTTCGAATATCATTAAGCGGTAATTTCACCGACATAAAGTCGCTTGCATTTCTTGAGGTTTTAGAAACCAACATCATAACAGATTGATTAAGTGCCTTGATTTGAGGTATATTCGGAAAATTAGATCTTAGTGTTTTTAAACTCTCGTCAATTTGGTGGCCTTGGTAACTGTCGTGAGAAATGTTCTGCTTCTCGGAGTCTTGAATCCTTCCGTTTCTTGGAATTGCTTGTCCCTTGAAAGCCATATTTGAGATGAAACCCTGAAGTGACTGAGAAAGATGGGTGGCTGTTAGCAAGGAAGACGACGTCTGGTTTTGGTTCCGGGGTGACATTGCTACACCTTTTTCCACTTCGAACGAATTTTTAATCACTTTTGAATGATGGAGTGACTGGGAGGCTGAATGTGACAAGTGGACAGTTTCTTTTGAAACAAACTCTCCTTTGGAACTACCGTTCACAGCTGAGTCATCCATCTGTGAATGAGGGGATGAAACGTTCCGAGGAAGGGATGCAGAGGCAATACTAGGCCTTGTTGAAGCATTAGTAGTCGTCGATAAATGCGGCTGAAGAGATGAAGAGGTTCTGAACATTTCTCTTGAAAGAACCATTGACTTTGACGGTGCTATCGAACTTAGTTTGAAAGATCTTGTTGGCAATGGAATCGTTCTTGTAGTGCTTGATAGAGGACTGTTCTTAGTTGTATTTGATTGAGGTTTTGTTACGGCACTTGATGACGAGGTAACTTTCGTAGCTATATGCCCTTCTAAAGTGTAAGATATTTTCTTGATGCTGCTAACTGTGGGCGAGGTAAGCTTATACGATATGTGCGGAGTTGTCAACATGACACGGGTATCGTTAACCGAGTTCGTTCGTAGTAGTTTGGAACCTGGCGCTGTGGTCGGCATCACTACAGTCACGACATTACTTTGATGAAGTAACGTCGACAAAGTGAAAATTAATCGAGATGTCTTCGGCAAGACCGATTGGATTGATGACGCTGGCAAATGAGTCTTCATGTGCTGTATTTCCAATGCTGCCAAAGTTGAAATGGTTGTAGCATTTATTCGCTGTGCAGAGGATGCTGTGTACGCCGAAAAGGTTCTCGTTATTTCGAGGGTGTGATTTGTAGATGTGCGGTGTACCTCAGCGCCACGACTAGGTGATGTCACGTGAGTAATTGCTCTTTGAATGGAGATTGAGGAAAACAAAACTTCTGAAGATGTCAAAAGAGGGGCAGCTGATGTTAAAATGCTCAGAAACCTAAGCCCTGTGGAGGGAGATTCCCTTAACAATAAATCGCTCGTTGAAGAACTTCCTCTGCTTCTGGTGGTGGGTGACGGTTGAATGTAGTGGGGTCCATTCAGTTTGGATCTAGTCATCATCATACCTTTACTGTATGAGGTTCCAAGCAGCAATGTCTGCGCCGTTGACGTGTTCTCACTATTGCCACTTATTGGCAACAGAGATGACTGGAACTCACTTTTCAGATTTGCGAGCTTGGGTTTATTAACTGTCATCAGTTGCTGTTTATCCGTTCCAGTTGTAGCATTGATTTGAAACACAAATGAAGACAGAATCAGCGAATGTGATGTTATCAAGTGAGATTTCTGAAATGCCGAGGTCCTCAACATTGCGATGTTGCCCCTCTTGTGCTCGTTAATAAAGTGCCAACTTGTTGATTCTACGGTGGATGTCTTGTTCTCGATAGAGGTTACATAACTGGAATTGTTACTGTGTGAGATAATAGAGATACTTGAATTGGCATGTAGTTCTCCAGATGGTACGTTTGAGGTAATAACCGTTGTTGTACTGTCAGCTTGAGCTATGTGGCGCCAGGATTCATTGATATTTTCATTTTGTTGATGAGCAGCTGTTAAGGCTCGTGAACCACTTTGCAGGGAAACCGTGGACATATGTCGAGCAAGGCTCGCGGGAAAGGTTTCAACTTCTGTTCTTGCTAGGGCTAGCGCTGGATGCGAGGTGGCAAAATTTGCCGTAGAATGATCGTAATTTGAGGCAAAATGAAAACTAACACGCGAATTAGTTGAAGATATCTTAGCTACTTTGGTTATCATTATATTCACATCGTCTTCCCTTGCAGCGTGTGCTGTTGCGATTGTCTCGTCTGATCTGCTGCGCCCAAAGGTCCCTGGTAAGCTTGACATCTTTGGCGTCAATCTCGCGTGTGACCGAACCTTGCTAGCCTCAACTTGAGCCACTGGTGATTTTATTGGACTTACATGAACTCGTCTTATAGGTTCTCTAAGCTTACTTATGGGGTCTGTTGATTTCGCGATGTCTGTCACTACCATTTTTACCTGTGCTTGAATGGCGGATTTCACACGAGGGGTAGGAGTTGCAGTTGTGTTAGCCATAGTAACTTTCTCTTCTAATGTGATCTCTTGCGATGAATAGTGTTTTACTGATAGCCCAGACCTGGTGTTAGTCTTAGATTCGCTGCTCTCGTTTCCACGTCTATCCATGGTAGTGATCGTTAATGGCGTCAAAGACACGTAAGTAACATTAGATAGTAGCCCAGGATTTAAAAGCGACGTTGTAACAGATTTCGCGTTTGCGTTTGACGTTGTTATACCATGCTGATAAAGTGATTTCCTATGCTCTTGTGGAGATGCAATGACGTTTGGAGTCGTTAGCGTTGTTGAGGATGTCAACGTTTGTGCAACACTGAAATTACTAAAAGATGTTGAGATTTCTTGAGGAATAGCATAGGTAATTGAAGATTCCGGTGTTGGTTTAAAATTCGCTGTAGCCTCTAAACTTGTTAATGGTGTTACGATTTTCATAGTAGAGGCAGCAATTGATGAATGCAGTCTTGGAATTGCTCCTACTGTTGCTGTGACACTCACAGTACTTAACACTGCTGTCGTCGTTTTCGGAGTGGAGAGGATATTTGATGATTGCAGTGTAGGTTGTAGTGTTACTGAAACACTTAGGCTGCTCAGTGATGGCGTGACGTCTTGCAGAGTAGTAAGGACATTTGAACGTTTAGATGTTACTGTGACGTTTGCACTACTCCTTTGAGAATATGACATACCGACGCTAATATTCCTATCTGGTCGTTCCAGTTGGGATCTGCGTATTGCTGACTCATCTTCATCAGTTGATCCGTTCACAGCAACAGTCGCGTTGTTTTGATATTTTCCCAGTATCTCCTTTGGAATCAGCTTGAAAAAGTATGCTACTTCGACCTTGGACCTGGCTAAATAAACCACCGTGGGCTTGTAAAACTTCGACTTTGCCTCAACAGTTTGGCAATCTTGCTCATTAGAACAGGAAACCAGATGACAACGTGATCCCAACATGAAGATTGCGTTACACGCACGTTCCTTGCAGCATAACGCTACACATCGGTCGACATTCCTTACTATACCAACTGATTTGAAATCACCAGCGTGCCGGCCAAGCTTAAAACGAACGTCGCGCAAAATGGGGCTTCTAAAGCATGATCCTTGTCTAATAGCAACATCTGTAGATTGGAAATCTTTGTTTCCTGCTGGTTTGCTGCCTTTAGTTTTATTGGCGCTTGACAGATTAGTTTTTGATGTTTCTCTGTGACTTATTAGTTGTTTAATTAGTTCGGTTTCGTCCTTACTGCGCGCGACATACGCGACTTTTGTTCTGCCTCTCGTTTGTTTAGCAGGAACGGCCTCGCAGCTCTCCTTGTTAAAACAGGCCACGATGTAGCAGTTCTCCTTCAGCAGCAGCGCCACGTTACATTCTGGTGTCTTGCAGCACATCTCAACGCATTCTTCCATCCCTTCCACTTTACCCTCATTCTTGACATCTCCAGCTTTGAGTCCACCGCGTAAAGTTGCATTGTTAAAGACAAACGTATGGGTACAGGCGTATGTCCTTTTTGTGTTGTGATTAGCTTTACCTTTTAGTAGACTATAATCGCTCTTGAATGAATACCCTTCTGGTGGCACTGCAGTTACGTTAATTCCATCCTCACTAATCCCTAAACTTGCGCTAGAAACAGAACCTTCCTCCGTATGATTGTTGGACGCTGTGACTGGCGTGTCCAAACTGAGTGACTGTCTTGGCAACGTAATACCTTTGCTTGTGGATGAAGATAGTTTAAAGATGACAGGAGGTTCTTTTATTGACGGTGATAATGTCTTTGAGTTTGAGATCTTAAAAGTGTCTACACTTTGCGTCTTATCTTGAACGTTGGTAACCTGCTTTGTAACTGAAATATATGACGTTTGTCCAACCCCGATACTTGGGATATCATGCAAACTTGCAACCGACGGTTTTAAATGAGAATAAGCTGTCCTTAACACTGACGGAGTCAGAGAGCGTTCTTTAAGATGTGAAGAGATATGGAAGGGAATTTCATGTTTCTTGGCATTTAAATTGAAAATTGTTTTATCCAGACCTTCGCTTTTGGTTGAAAAGCGAGTACGTGTGGGATGGATGGATTGAGATTCCACAACGGAGCGTGAGAGCTTGTGTAGGTCATCACTTTTTCTTGTCTTGTCAGCTGTCTCCAAGTTAAAAATCGTCGATCGGTTTCGAATTTTGTTTGCTTTGCGGACTTCTTGCTTGAACGAGGAGTGATTCATATGCTGTGTGGACGCAGTGAGTGTAGCAATTTGCGCTTTCTTGAAAGGTGACATGACATGGCCTAGGTTCTTGCGTACCGCGACAAATTTATCAATCATAAATGCCTCTTTTGACCCAATAAGCTGACAGCCTCGCTGCTTAAAACAGATTAAATTGTAGCAGTATTTATCGATGAACATAGCAGCACCACATCCATGATAATCGCAGCAAGCTTCAGTGCATTTTTTCATGTCCTTGATATCAGAAATTCGGAGAAATTTTCCTGCTCTCCATCCTCCAGTAATATTTACATTATGCTGCACATCAGTGACATCACAATGGCCCCCTAAAATGCTCCTTGTAAAAGTCGTCCGTTGGTTTGTCTTAATTTTTTCAGTTTTGTCGTCTCCCCTCTCTCGATTGACAAAAGCAATAGACGTGATAAAGTTTGTCTTCTTTGCCAAAACTGTCTCGCAGTCTTTCGTGGAAGTGCATATGACTGAGTAACAGTGTTTTCCTATCATGAAAGCAGCACTGCAGGAAGAACTGCTACAACATTTTTGAATGCAACTGTCCATGTTCTTTACTAGACCACGACCGGTGAAGTTTCCAGCCTTGATACCTCTACGAAATGTAAAATCATGTTGAATAGGCCCGTTTTGAGTACAAGTCGAATTGCTCCCAGCTGGAATGGTAAATTTAAGAAAGTGGCCTGTTTTCTTAACAACCATGAACGTTTTGAATTTCGTCGTTCTTGCAACTACTGGAAGGCAGCGTCTCATGTTTGTAGCACACTTGACGGAATAACAATTGTTTTCCACCATAAAAGCAACATCGCAAGTCTGCGAACTACAGCATTTCTCGATGCAAGAAGAGAATTCCTGGACAAATCCATGATCAGTGAAGTTGCCTGCTCTAATTCCCCCATTGAAGGTAACTCCTTCGCGAACGCCTCCAAGAAGGGGGCAGAATGGCTGACTCTTCACCTCAGGCACCCCCATTCGCACTTGCTGAAAACGTACTGTTGAGAGAGTCTTGCGAAAGTAAACAATAGATGTGTTTACCTTCTGCGATTTTGATGGAATTGCATGACAGGCTTTGTCACTAATGCAGTCGATTGTAAAGCAGTTATTGAGAATCATGAAGGCCGCATCGCATACTTTCTTAGAGCAGCAAATGTTCGAGCAGGCCTGGATGCTATCCACAGTTCCGTAATCGGTGTAGTTGCCGGCGCTCATTCCAGCAAGAAATGTCATGTTCTTGAGAACTGTTACATTCTTGGCACAGTTCTTGATAGTGAAATTTCCATCATTCTTTACTAAAGAAGAGGCTTTGGGTTGGGTTGTAGTGTTGTATGGCAATCTAAGCATTCTATCCTTAAGGTATACAACACGTGTGCTGATTATAGGAGACTGGACAGGAAGGATTTCGCAGGTTTTTTGACTGTAACAGTGTATCGAATAACAGTTATGTCCTACCATGAATGCCACGTGACACGACGGATGGGTATAGCAGCGTTCTACGCATGACTCCATATTTTTTACCTTGCCTCTATCGGTGAAAACACCCGCCTCCATTCCACTTCGAAACGTCACAAACGTGAATTCCTCACTACGCTCAACATGATGTGTCTTGTTGTAAGTGTGATGGCTACTGACTGACTGTGGGTTCCCAACAACAGTTGAAACAATTCTTAAACTACTCGTAGATACGGATGGCCTCAAAACTGTACTTGAAACATTGGCATTGTTTCCAACAGATGGAATTGATGGCTTCGCACGAACCGAAGACGATGCTGATTTTCGACTGTTGGTTGCCTCAGTTGGTAACATTAAGCTGTCATGTGATGTCAATAGTTTTCTTGGCGGAGGACTACTAGCAAGTGAAGTAAAAGAATCAACAGATGATGGGCTGATTAGTGGTTCTTCCGACAAATCTAAATTTAGCCCATTTGTTGCGAAGCGAGACAGGCTGTGTTCTGTCATGTACTGTGTAGGTGAAATAGAAATGGTTGATTTTATTGTAATCGGTGAGTGATGCGTGATGATTGCTTTAGAACCAAGCAAGGCATTTATAGATATCTGATCTTTTAGGGATGTTACTGGAGTAAACCTTCTTCGGGTTGCTGCATTCGAAGATGAAACCTTGGTCGATGCTTCTTGCTTGGATTCTATAATGCTTCTTGAACCTTTTGACGATCTGTGTTGCAGGACACTAGCACTTATATTCATCTTCTTATGTACTGATACCAAGCTTTCAGTCTTCAAAGTGTTATAAGATAAAAATTCTCGCTTCCTCTGAATCGCAGCCTCCAATTTAGAAAATCGCTTTAACAAGAGCTCAATAAGCCTGTTGTGCCTGTCGTCGACACTAGTAAAATTTCCCGGCCGCTCTATATTAGACTTTTCCATTATAGTGCTACTATTTTCCCGTCTCTTTATCTGCAGTTCAGTGAGCACTGATGATATTCGTTTTAGCTTCGTTGAAATGCCATCAAGTTTTGAATCTACTTGCTTGGATATTTCGCCAGAGCTATTACCTTTGGGTGCCGTATCTACAAAGGGCAACGAAAAGTTAGCCGAGTTTCTCAAGTGGTTCCTTGTTTCACGAGCTAAGAGGTTTTGTAGATGACCCAACATGCTTTCAATTCTAGAAACCGAATGCACCAATCCAGTTTCATTCTTCAGTAGTTCTCCTATGTGGCGAATAGCATGGTGGAACACAGGGCTTGCCACTATTCCACTGGCTAGGGTACGGACTACTTTTTCTTTCCCCTGCAACTTGCCCAGTGTGTCGTCAAGCCTTTCAAGTATAGATGTCGATGCTATGGCTAGTGATTTCGTTTCAAACTTCTCACTGGATTTGGGTTCAAGATCACTTGGAGTGGCTTTGGTGGACTTTCTAAAGTGGTCGGTCTTGACGCTGTCTGACAGAAACGGCGTTCCAGGCAATACGCTAGCTTTGCCCACTTTTATTTCGTTATTTCCTTTGTAATCGTGTGAAGGCTTTACTTCTCCTATCGCTAGGAGTGTCTCAGAAGCTTGGCGGGGAGTTGTGGTAGGACGAACAATACTGTTCTTCGTTGCTGTTGAACCAAAGGAAACCAGCCCAGAGTGAAATTCCGTAGATGAAATGTTCACTGGCCTGCTGTGTGATAGCGAGAGTGTTGCCGTTTGACGGGAATAAATAGCCGACAAGCGTTGCCAAGGAGAACCTACTAAACTAATCATCTGTTGCTGTGACGGCTCTGAGGAGGTTTGTAACACAGTTGACTCTGGAATAGTTTTCCGTTTATATAAGGATGCAATAGAAGTTTCTCTTGGCATCATGAGCTCTAAACTTCTGGTGATGCTGAGCGTACGTGATGGTGCAATAATGTCATTTGATATTTGCGTTTGAATTGGCAAGCCCAATAGTGGAAGTGTAGTGAGATGTTGCTTCCCTGAAACGCCAGCAGATGAAATCTTATTGGTCTCTGCAGACTTCGATATCGCACTACTCGGGTTACGAGACACATCGGACGAGGACCAAACTGGCCCTTGGTTTATAACTGACAATTCATCAGAAATGCCTTGCTGTGAAAGTGTCATAGTACCAGCCTGCTTTTCCTTAGTAGACATTTTAGTTATATTCTTCTCCGTAGTAGATAGTTCAACATCCTTTTTCTGCATAAAATGTGTCAATAACATGGGTGATTTTACTGCTGTAATGTTAGTTACTACACCCTGCTGTAAAGATGGCATAAGTGTCGCATGTGAAAATTGCGGTGGTACTAGCGATGATGAGCTGCCTGCTATTGTCAGGGCTACCTCCTGTGTGAATGACGAGACTTTCTGTGCCGACTGAGAGAGTGCATCCGCTTCATCGATTCCTCGGGTGCCCTGAACTCCCACTACAAGAGATGCCTTTTCACCGCTACCAGCTTCAAGATTGCTTCCATCTGCTTCGACTAATTGATTTATTGAGCTCTGACCTTTAAACGTCACTTGTGTTATACTTTGTGCACTTTTCGGCAGTTCTGGGCTTGAAAGCACCATTGACGTCGTTGAATGTGTCTTTTCTGAAGATACAGCCTCTGGTTCCCTTTTCAATGGTGGGCTCGTCAATGCCACTGCAACAAAGGTTCGTGGCTTTGCAGAAATCAGATCGTCGTTCGAGTTCTCGTTGCTGTTACTGGATACTCCAGGGCTGCTGGTATCAACAAAAGACGTCAAAGAATGGATGTCGCTGGAAGATACGTCTGACAAAATTGGACGTCCTAGAAGTCTTGGCGTAAGTGCGGGGATTTCATCTCGTTCCTCCTGTACTGCTGCAGACCCAGTCGCCTGTGGATTGCCTAAAGAGGAAAACGCTTTGTTATGCACAGGCACCTTGGGGATAACTTGAACGGTTGCTGATGGTGTAGGCAAGACAAAGGAAAATGTTCTCCGCTGATAAACATTGTGGTTTAGTTTTAAGAATCCCCCAGGCGCAGATGGATAAGTTAAATCCTCATCTGCATGAACCGTCGCATTTGGTTGATCAGCCAAGTCAGCACTCTCACTGGGCTCTTCACTTTTGGAGATTATCGTGGCAGCGGCTCTTACTGCTTTGTTTCCTTGGGTAAAAATTAAAGACGAGCTGGGCCTGCTATAATTGCTAATGCTTGACTCAACCTCTGTCGTTAATGAAATAACGCTCTGAAGACCGAACCTTTCTATTTTCTCTAGCGTTTGTGTATCAGGTTGCACCGACTCCGTTACTAGTGAGAAGCTTTGAAGGTAGTTTTCCGTTCTACTTTGAGCGATGGTTGGTGTCTCTAAACGTGACAGAGGAAGGCTATCTACTGTACTTTGGAGCAGAACGTTGGCAGGCGAAGCCACACCTGAACTTAAAGAGAAGCTTTCCCAGGATGCGTTCGGAGTTGAGTCGAATTGCTCTAAGACTTCTGACGATAAGATTACTTTGTTTTCTTTACCATCCAGAACAACTACGCTTGAATAGATTCCAGCAGTCTCAAGGATTTCAGATGGGATGGAATAAATTGTATGTGAAACGTCTTCTGATCCACTAATTTTTCTGATTGAAGAGGCTTCCAAAGACGAGGATCCTAGACCACGTTTTTCCAGTAGTGAACTTGAAGAAACAGGGTTAAGTGTTCCAAGTCCATTGCGTGATGGTGGTGATAATGTTTGCGCGGTTCCAGTAGTGCTAAGAGGACTTCTTAAATCCGATACAGCTGAGGGCGAAAAGTCACTTATTTTAGAGAACTTGTGCCACCCTGAGATGTCGGCATTTGCTTGGAATTCTGTGAGGTTGCAGCAAACGACGCATGAGAGTGTAAAGACGAGCTTTCATGATTTTCGGATAACCTTTGGACGTTACTAGTCTTCGTTTTAAATAAGTCATTTGTTACAACTTCATTCACTTGAACACTAGATTTGAGCAATACCTGGGAATGACGAAAAGCAGCTGTGGATAAAACCTGCAATGGTACCGATTGGAACTGCACGTGGCTGGTCTTTGATGTTTGCCTGAAGGTTTCTGCTGCTTCTTTATTAAATGTTTGAGATACATCGTTAGAGAGCATCTTCGGGGGCTTTAACCTTTCCATCGATTGCATTTTTACGCTAAAAAGCTCGCTTGGGTCAACTACTGAGGTCCGAGTCAATGTTGAAAGCGTCTGTGGTTTGGCGCTTTTCATTGACCGGGAAAGAAGCACCGTTTTCACAACACTCAGACTGTTTTCCATATGAACAAGTGTCGACTTGCTCCCAAGAACGGACCTGGAATCGTTTAAAGTCAGCAATGGTTGCGACATCAGAACGTATTGCGGCGTAGTCTCGTTGGCAAAGATGTCGGTTTCCGTTTCGTTAGACACTAGAACCGTGTCGTTAGAAGTCATCTCCTCATCAGCTTTACTGTTGTTGGCTATGTCAACAAATCCACTCCCGTTGGAATGACTGTTCTTTACTGTCACGGTGCTTACTGGGAAAAATCTACCCATTGTGAACGTAGCGTTCTCTGCACTTCCATATTTTGAAGCTGTAGATATGTACTTGGTTGTGGATGAATTCTTTCTGTCCCTACTTGAACGCATTTCTGATCAGAAAGAAACAATTTAATTTTTTACCTCTTTCAATAAAGAAGCAGCTTTTGGTATAATTTTATCGCTATAAAGACGTTTGCCACAGATTACTTTGCAATATTAACCATAACGTTAAAATTGATATTGAAACTATAACATTTTGTTATTAATTATATTAATTCAAAATGAAGAGCATCAAACAAACGAGCAAAGAAGCCATGATAAGCCCCCAAAAAACAAAGATAAACAAACAAAGCAAACGAAACAAATTATTGGAGCATAGTACTGATAAGGTTTCTTGACCGACGCTTGACACTCTTGGGATGAAAAGACAGCCTTAAGTTCCTTTAACTACGTTCAAATCCATTTTCTTTACGGAAATGACTAAATCATCTTTTACGATTTTCAAATAAAGAGGAGATCATGTTGTGTTTGATCAATGTCGCGACTATTTCACCCTAGCGGAAATTGCATAAGCTTCTGATACACAGCACAAAGCTCCACGCACAAAACAAGGTTGCCTTCAAAACGTTGATGGAAACCCTAGTCAAACAGTTCACACTGTTTGAACGGGGCGTAATAGGAAACTTCCTTACCAATATGCCGTCGCTTCCCATGTTTGATCTTGTAGGCTATCTGGGGATGGTAGTCAGAGGAGCGGGACGGTATGGGGTCACACAACATCTCATTGTGACACGACACCAAGAAGCAGTTGTCCTTTAACATGAGAGCCAGGTCACAAACTTTATGTCTGCAACATTCTCTGATACAGGTGTCCATGCTTTCTACTTTGATCAGGTACTTGAACTTTCCAGACTGCGAGCCACCACGCAGCACAACTTCATGGAGGACGTTGCTGAAGTCACAGGCCTCGGTGTGGACACTTTCTGAATTCGTTTGTGAATGCAGTAGGTCCTTTATCACGGCCACTGAGCGTGAAAAGAATTGCCCATTACGTGAAAGGTTCGTGTTTGGACATGTCTGGTTGCCATGACAGTTCAACGAGTAGCAAGTGCCATTATTTAGTAAAGCAACTTCACATCCTCTTGTTTGACAACAGAGTTTTGCACAATCACCCAAATCATGAGCTGAAGAGTGCACCAACGCGGATCCTTTCTGGACTGTGTACTTCGGCGCACTGATGTCATCTAAGACACAACGAAGCTTATCAGGAAGTTGGTCATGACTGGTCAAGTGATGTTTGACTTCATCTAGTGAAGTGTCTATGGTTCCTTGGCGAATGTACGACATTTGCGGATGGTATCGACTTGCATAATGAGCTTTGACGGTGGTGCATTTCTCGTTGCTGAAGCACTGGACCGCGTAGCAAATTTTACTGACCATAAAAGCTACATTGCACTTTGGTAGACGGCAGCATCTTAAAATACACTGCTTCATGCTCTTAACGTTTTCCTGCCTACTGAATATCCCTGCATAGTAACCTCCGGTCAACGTCACTCCATTCACAATCTTAGCGCGGTTACATAGTTCTTGCTCTTGGTTGTGAGAATGACTACCACGTAAAGTTTGCGAAGCGGAGTTACTTGATGCAACGGATGAAGAATGCTTCGTGCTTTTGCTAACATCGGGTAATTTAACCTTGAAAGTTGAATTGCTTAGATCTGGCTTATAGAACTGCCACCAAAATTCCGAACCGTTCGTTTTCACCTCGACGAAGTTTGATGAGTCGTCTTTTGAAAGAAGTTGTGTCGCCTCGTGACCGGTGCTATCCTCGGATGAATTTTTCTTCAAACCTGCTGCTTTTTTAACAATGGGACTGTGTGGTACCCAGAGTTTAGCTGTAGCTGATACACTTAATGAAGCACTTGAACTTAAGGATCCATAATAATGTGATGATTTAATCACCGTGTAGATCGTTGCACTTGTTGGAATAGTTTGGCTCGATTGAAAGCTCTCTCGTTGGTTTGTCACCACACCATTTGAAGTATTCCTTGTTCTTTTCTCGCCATCAGCATTAAGTTGAACTGGATGTTTTTTCACAAAGACCATCCTCGGGTTAAACTTAGAACCAAGGATTGTGAATGTTTCACAAGATTTGTCACTATGGCAACGTACAAAAAAGCAGTCCTCTGATATCATGAATGCCACATCACAGTGGTTTGATTCACAGCACCACTGAGAACATTCATGAATGCTTTTGGCAGTTCCATGGTTGGTAAATAACCCAGCTTGGCGCCCTAAACGGAATGATATATTGTGGAATGGAGCACTATAAAGGCAACTTGATTGGTGCATGTCAGTTTGTAAGACCGTGTCGGGAGTCCAAGGTGTGCTATGCACACGGTGTGTTGTTACAGTTTTAATTTCTCCGACATCATGTGAACGTTCTGCTTTCTCTGTAGACTTCTGATTAACATGACTGTTATCATTTTTCTCTATAGACGTAACACTGCTGTTTTCGAGCGATCTTGCAACAAGCGTGTCTATGATTGTCAGATTCACGTAAGAAATCACCGGTTCAAATTTATCTGCATTTCTCGCCTCCGTGACATCACACAAATCTTCACCGTAACAATCAACAAGAAAACACCTATCCAAGACCATAAAAGTCAAATCACAACCCACACTTGAGCAGCAACGAGTCACGCAATCTTCTTTTGACGAGACTCGCCCAGCGAACGTAAAATTTCCTGCTTGAACACCACCATGTAAAGTGACATTATAGTAAGAGTAGCTGCTGCAATTGTGGGACGCTGATTTTGCGAAAGACGAATCAAACGTAGAGCCTGTTTCGTACAGGCTAGATCCTCTTTCGTCCAGGTTAAAGCCTGTTTTGTACTGTGCGGAGCTTGTGTCATACTCGTTCGAGATCTCTAACTCGGCACTGCCACTTCTTCCGGACCCCACACTTCCACTGTTCTCCGCAGTCTTCGTAACTAATTCAGAATTCTTCTGAGCGTATGGATCGAAGAACTTGCTGGTCTGTGATTGAGACTTGTAATAATCTGGTTCACCTTGAAGTAGACTGTCCCCACTGCTCAGAGCAACTTTGATTTTCAATGAGTATTTGTGATTAGCTGGCGATTGGTTAGTACTTGATCCTTTTCTCTTAACGTCGTTTTTCTTTACTGAAGAACTTTCCAACTTCTCTTCGCTTTCTGTCAAGTTATTGTGAGAAGTTACCGAGAAATGTGGCTTGGAGTTTGTTTTAGGAACCTTGTTACGCGCATCAACATGGCTCTTGCCCGATATAAGTCTTTCAGAATGCTCTAATGTCAAATTGGACTTTTGCCTCAGGGAGGACGGCCGCCTTTCCGCGTTATCTACGTTCAGAAGTTGAACCCGGATTTTCTCGTTTTTCCATTTTTCGTTTTCCTTTTCGGATTCGTTGCCTTTCGGCGTAGAATGTGGTGCTCCAGTGAGATTAATCTTTATTTTCTCGTCCTGCCATTGCTCTGGACCGTTTTCCACGTCAGAGTCTTGAAAAGGTCCAGTTCTGCTGTGCTCTGTCTTGATATTGATAGCCTGGGAAACAGTGGGCATGCCAACGTTACCCTTTGTGAAGGCTTTGTGTGAGGACAAGGTGGGCATTGTACCTCTCCTAAGACTTGCCACGCGCTGAATACTACCAAAGCCAGATTTGTGTTTGTTGAAGCGTCTCAAAACAAAGACTGCCTTTGTGGAGTACTGATGTTGATGATATGGGATGCTTTGGCACACTGATTCATTCGTACAATTAACCGTATAGCATGACAGGTCTAGCATGAA
>JAHPZR010042882.1:0-24457 GCA_019787425.1 Platygyra sinensis | reverse complement strand
AACGATCGTTTTTAATTTTCCTCATTTCGAATGCCGGTTTCAAGCGCGATCTTTGCCGTTCTTGGCGAAGAAAATAATCGTGGAAGTTTGAATAAATTGCAAATTGCGACTGTAGGATTATAAGGGTGTGTAGAAGTTATGATACTGGCCTTGATAAAACGGTGATTTGGGAGTTTGCCGCGCGAATATCGGCTTTATTGAATTAGTGGGTCATAGAATGTGTAGTTTTAATTAACCTATGATACAAATTTGCATACCGGGCTTATCACCTGGGCCAAATGAAATATCGCATTTGTCATAAGAAATCGAGACCAGGGGGAAATTCAGTCAAAGATGGAAAAGTCAATTATTAAATGAGGAGTTTTGTTATAACGAAGAGTAAACGGTGACATAAGTGAATTTTTTCCTTGACTTCTGGCCAAGGGTTATGCAATAACTTGTTATTATCTGTAACCTACAAAGATACATATGAGCTACTCAACAATACTGCCTTCAATTAATATTTAATAATAACCCAGAGTTAATATAGGCCTTTGGCAATTGGGAAGTAAGATTACAGCTCTTTTTGGGTGGCAGGTTGACCTGCCACCTGTCACTCATACATCCTGTCATTTTAAGCTCTAATGTAGTTTTTGGCACATTGTGATTGGCCAGTAGACTTAAGATATTGTGCAGTATTTACCAGGTTTGAAAAACCACACATGACCTTTGCTGACTCCTTTAAACATTCTATTTGGAAACAGAAATATAGCAAGCTGGCTATTCACTGACTAGTGTGGCATAGATTATATTGCCAGTTATTAAACTTGGTTTCTGTGAATAGCCCAGGATATTTACCCCACTTTGATAGATAATTGTTAAGTGTCGCCAGATGCAACATCCTGTTTCTTTTCATGGACAAACAAGCCCCACATTCAATTCTACTTTGTAATTAAAGGTGCAAAGTTGCATAGAAAGAAAGAAGTTTTCTGTTAGATTTCCTGGAGGTGATACCCCCACTGTTTTTTTCTTTTTTGCTAAATGATTGTAATTTAGCATCCAGTGATATTCAAGATACATACATATGCTCACATTATATTTTTTATTTCAACATAATCCTTGGCTTGGTTTAATTAAGCCTTTAATCTTCTTACATATTTGTAACATATTCCTCGTAGCTTCCCTTTTAATAAAAGCATTGTCTTCAAATATCAAATAAAAATATTACTTTTTTCTGTCGTTAGATATGTAAGACAGCCTTGCTTTAGGAAAAAAAAAACAAAATCAGGAGAAAAGATGGTTGTATTCCAATTATTAACATAGGTATTTTTTTTTTGGAAATTTATTGACCTTACCCAAAAGTTCTAGAATATTATTTTGAAGCCTGTATCCTTTAAAATCCAAATAATTTGGATGAGTAGTCAAGGCTGAAAGTTGAGTTTTTTAATGCAGCTTTTTGCAGCTTTTTGTTTGCGTTGAACTTATTCCTACGTTTTCCTCTCTTGATTATCAAATGTATTTTAAATCTATTAAATCTAGCTATGGGTCATTATTATTATGGCATATGTTGTCCTTATCAAGATATATTTCTTCATGTAGCTGGAAATCGTTCATATATTTTTCATCCATCTTGCATATTTAATTTAGTTTAGGCTACAAAAACATTTCAGCTTTTAATTGCATATCTCATTCAGTATGGCACATGTCAAGCACAGCAGAGTTGCTCCCAAGTTATTTGACATACAAAACCAGAATTTGATAGGTAGCTTTTATGTGTGAATGTTTGCTAATATGCTATGGAAAAAGGCAAATGATCTAAGCATGCAATAACTGCATGTAAACAATACCACAGCTCATCTTCGACAAGACCGGAACATGGTGTTATATGGAATGAGGAATCTCTTACTGAAAAATTAAACCAAAGTAAGTAGTGCCTAAATTGAATAGGTATTTTGACCCAAACACAAAATGCTAGAATTCCAATACAGATTACTTTGATAGCAGTTTATTGAAATGATATATTATTTTAACTTCGTGTTCTTATCCTTAGGTTAAGCTTTGCATTAATTCCTCAAGGCATAGTTATATAAAACTGTTATTCGTCTTGAAAAATGGTGGCAAACTGGCTAAAAATACAGTCAATTTATACCAAACCCAATTTATTTTAATGATCAATATCATGTTAGGAATCCTAAGAACTCCAAAACTTTGATTAAGATAATGATATTTATGTTAAGACAATGTTGATTTGTCATTGACAGTCAATTTTGCCCCAAGTTTAACTTGTCATGAGTGCATTTTGTATGATTTTTTCTGCTATTCCTTGATCCAAGTCCTTTAGGCCAACAACATCAAGGATCACCAGTGGATCACTTTAATTTGCTGAAGTCATGTTACTGTTGTATGTGGTCTTTTATACTTTGACAGAGATTCGTGTGATAACAAGGAATACCCAGTAATATATCTGGGATTGCAAACCACAAGTGTATAATATATGGACTTCTATTTTGAAGTGTTTAACTCAATATCATACATGTAAATTGCCAAGTGCAATGAAATGAGGATGATATAAGTTTAGTATTTTAAGAAACTCATCCCATTGGTAGTAAAAAACTATCTCCGTTTATTTCATAGCCCAAAAAAACAAGGTTTTCAGTGCTTGAAAAAAGATTATTTGTGATTTTTGCATACTTGAGAACAATACTTTTAGTGCCTGTAAAAGTCAAACAATTTCACCAACTTTAAAAATATGTGTTGTAATGTTCAAAGCCTGATCAAATTATAGATGAATGGTCATCTCTTCAATTACACAAATATACTGCATAAATTTAGTTAAAAATTGGAAAAATATTTAATACCTCTTCAGAAAGATCTCTTGAGATTTAATTTTGTTCATTTTTGTACTGACAACCAGACAGACAGATCAAATTAGCACTCACATTAGCAGACATGCATATCTTGATAAGGGGCAGTTAAAAATATCTGCATGGTTCACTAAGATTTCAAAAGCCCTGGTGGCAAGACAAATTTACAGCCTACTTCAAGCTATTTCACGCTACTTCACTAAAGTTTGCAGCATACTTTCTTTGGAAATGATAATCTGTGGGAAATAAAATAATAGTATCAGCCACATACAATATTTCGCCATCTTATTTATGGCTTGTAAAAAGCTGTGATTTGAGTGAAGGGCATTATTAATATTTTTAAATCGAATATCATCATATTTGGCTTTCAGTTTCTGTTATGGAAGTCAAGCATTTTAAACTCTGAGAAAAAGTGAATGTTTTTCTGCACAGTGTATTTAAAGAATTAGGAACATTTATGCAAGTACTGTATATACATTGAACAATGTACATGTATGTTTGTCTCATTAGCCATTTGACTACACTTGTCTACTCAGTGATATGCCAATGACATTTGAGTCATTAGAGGGATTCTCTGAATAACTATGTTTTGAATCTGACTGATGTGGTGATTAACTGAACATCAAAGCAAGTCTTTCTGTGGTAGACTGTAATTACGTGCCATGGAGGTACCATTCTTTAAATTAATGGTGTAATCACAAATAGCATCCACTGTTCCTGTGGTCAAGTTATTATTCAACTTTCCACCTAGACAAAACAGTTGTGTTTTCATAGGTGATGATCAAAGGAAAACCTTGAATGTCTTAAACTATGATGAATATGATAAAGCTAACAAACCAAACAAATAAAATGAATGATGAGATTAATTTACCTTCGAGGATTAAGTCAGCATCTGGCACAACAGAACTTATGAAAACTCAAGATTTAACATCAAATTAGTTTAACTTGAATTGTCAAGATAATCTGTTTGGATACTATAACATGTGCATATGTGAGTTTAAACCATGCATGCCTTCAAATTTTATCACAATCAGACTGAATCAATCAAGACGAAAAAGTTAAGGGTGCAATCAAAATAGTCAGGGGTTTCCAATTTTCCAAATATTTACAGTCTTGCCAACCCCTGAGCATAGACAACCTGACTTGACATCACTAAAAATACAAATTTCATATCAAAGTCTTTGCATGAGAGCATGAGATAAATAACCTTCCTTGTGAGATTATGAGAAAAGGTTTAAAATCCTGAGACATTATTTGGTTGTTAAATAGTACTTGCTCACCAGCAACTTGCTTTATTCACTGACAGACTTCAATGACATTAATGAAATCTACGTGTAGCTTAGATACTTGTGAAATTTTGCTTTTTTTGCTCTATACATTAATTAATTTTTAAAAGTCAATGCCTCTATTGTAAATGTCTTTGAAATTTGATCAAACTTTGACACCAGAAAAAATATTATTAACATACATGTACTCCATCCCTGAGTGCCTTAGTAGATGCCATTAATAACTCAGCTTAGATTTCAACACAGACCAAGTTGACTTACAGTGAACCCGTAAACCAACCATGATAATAGATTATTTAATTTTTGTTATAATGCCAAATTGCCAATATTACTGAGCTGGTACCCAAAGTACTGATAATACAAAACCTTGCATCCTGTACTGATACAGTCTATGTACACTGTACATTTATCAGACATGCAAATGTGTTTCACTATTTGCAAACTTGTAAGAAACTCTTCTGTAGCTATGACTGACTCTCAAATGGCAAGAATTTGAAAAGGAAAGCAGTGTTTCCCAACTTACAGAATCATGTGGAACTGAACTCAACTTTAATCAAATTTTTAAACCAATCTGTGTTCTTCAAGTATAAAAGGTGATAATATCCTTTGATTACAAAGTCCAAATTGTGAATCGAGTATAAAGATATATTACTCCTTCTATGTTTCAATATAACAGCTTCTATTTTCAACTTAGTTTTGCTCATGGAATTTGAGCTTTGAACTACACATGTAGAGTGTATGTTTACAAGTATCTCAATAAAGCTTGCAAGAACAATTAAAATAAGTTGCTGCACAATATTATCATGGCGGCTTCAAAGTGCCACACTATTTAAATATAACCAAGTATGCCCTAAAATAATGAAGTGCTTAAAAACTCCCAAATCAACAAAGTGAGATTTTTATTCAGGTTTAATGGTTAATTATATTTTGAACTGAAAATAAACAATAATCACAACAGCATAATAATCGGTTTTTATTCCAAGTTAGGTTTAATAGATTATAAAACTATGAAAGATTTGTTACTGTCCACACTTGTAATAGAATTTGATAAATACAGTATCTTGAAAAGCATTATTTTACAGTTCTTGTTATGTGATATTGCTGAGTTTCTTAACTTGATTGTATTTTTAATCGTTCAATTTACTGTGTGAATTTTAAATTTTAGTAATAAATTTTGTGAAATGGAAATGAATTTAAATGCAGCTAACTACAGCAGTACTTTTTAAAATGTTTTTGGTATTTTTAATTGAGTTTAACTTTACTAGCAGACCTAACTATTTTGAAAGGGATGAACCTAAAGTATCATTTAATTGCTTTGTATCTCTGACAAATCTATGTCAGATAATATGGAAAAAGGTAAATACAAAAGGCATGGCTGATATTTGAGACAACATCAGCACTGCTGTTGTTTCATTGCATACTCCTTCTGTTCCATCTCCATCCTTCTCGACTCCTTTTGGGGAAAAATTTGCCAAAACAAGTCCCAAGTTATTGCTAGCAGTTTTATGTAGATGGGTCTAGATGTTTAAGAAAGTAATTTTTTTATTTACGTGTAATTGTTATACTGAAAACTTATAAAATGAAATCAAACTATGTGTAAATTTATTATAAACTACGGTAAATAATAAGGATGTCTTTTAGTGGTATCAATTTTTTTTAAATTGTGTTTTGCTTAATTTCAATTCATATGAGCTTTCTGAGAGCAGCAATTAGGTAAACACTCAGAGAGAACTGGATTTCTTGTTCAAGCATTGTTCTTTACAGCGCTGAGACTCTGAAGGATTTCTCGTTCTACCTAAGCTAAGAAGTTGCAGTAGCTGTAGTTTTAGCTGTAGTTTGTATCATATTTTTGTCCTGTTACTTATTTGGCCCTGTTGTTCTTGCATAAATTTTTATATCATGTGTGTTCATTTTACTGCTTTTTGTTGTCAGTTGTATGAATTGGGTACAGAACCAGAGAGAAAAGAATTCCTGGATGATTTATTTTCCTTTATGCAGAAAAGAGGTGAGTTATTCTGTAAAGTTTTACCAACACTAATACCATTTTGTATGCCATTAACCCCAGAACAGCGAAGGAAACCAGACAATAATTATTTGATTTTACTTACTTACAGAAAAGTACTAAAATTAACAGAAACTTTTCTGGAGAGAAAATCATTTTGGAAATGTAAGCAGCGACTTTTCCATCATTTTATCAAATTTCTCAGTGAGCGATGACTTCTCAGCAGTGAACTAGACTTGGGCTTAGTTTCTTTTCACAGTTGACGTTTTTTTTTAAGTAACAATTTAAAATCCGCGATATAAATTCAAACCCAGTTATTTATATAAGCTCAAGTATGTGAAAAAGTATTTAAAGATTTGTTTTACTATCAAGTTCCCATGCGGTTGAATGTGCTCAGAGGTCACGTCGTAAGATTTAGTGAAGTCAAATGGTTAAAACCTGTACTTACCTGCCATTAAAACGGATGTCATGATCTCAAGATCTTCCATATCATTCCTTAGTACTAAATTGCAGGATTTTTCGAAGCCAAAGATTGTTGTGAACGCATATTTTCTGAACTTCAGCCCGCCGATTATAAAAAGTAGTCGTTAGTTTCGATTTCTTGCAGTCAGCTTCCCGCGTTTCCGGCAGCCCGCGTCGAGAATCACCTCTTATGATTGGTTGATTTCTTGTTGTAAAGTCACGTGTCGCAACTGCACTTGCAGAATTTCGCGCCTTTTTGTGTAACCCGCGTTGAGAACGGCCGCTGGCACTAGCTAGTGGCAGTTTTCCACACTAGAGGACGAACAAATCGTCTGGACAGGACTCGGGACAGACAAATCGTCCAGCATTTGTCCGTCTGATGTGAATTTATGTCGTACTGTTGTCGACTTGTTCGTCTCGACGGGCAAATCATCTTGAAAAAGTCGTCTTTACAGACGGCCAAATATCAGACAATTTGTTCGTCGAATAATGTGTTTGTCCGTCCAGACGATTTGTTCGTCCTCTAGTGTGAAAACGGCGTTTGTAATCTTTTTGTGATGCTTTTTGTTTTGTTTTCAGGCACTCCAGTAAACAGAGTTCCTATTATGGCAAAACAAACATTAGATTTATTCAAACTGTTCAAGCTGGTCGTTGAAAAAGGAGGACTTGTTGAGGTGAGAGGTGAAAAATTGTTTCAGAATTTTTTGTCGTTCGGTCCATTAAGGTACGAAATACTTCATGGTGTTTTTAATTTTTTTCTGTCAGGTTATAAACAAGAAAATCTGGCGAGAGATCATTAAAGGCCTTAGTCTGCCGGCATCAGTAACAAGTGCAGCGTTTACTCTTCGAACTCAGTAAGTAGAAAAAGATTGTTCAAAAATGCTGATTGTTGAATTCCATACTGAATTTCAAATAATCTTTGGGTCGCCACGCTCTCCTCTAGAGTGCGAGTTGCGGACAGGTACAACAAGATCTTTCCTAACAATCTTTACACATTTCCATTTTGAACCACAGATATATGAAATATCTTTATCCTTATGAATGCTCAAAGAAGAAGCTGTCCTCTCCAGCCGAACTACAAGCCGCAATCGACGGCAACCGGCGAGATAGTCGAAGATCGTTCGGTTCATTCCTGTCTCAAGCCGTGCCTTCAGATGGCACGCATGTGTATAACAGTCCCAGTCCTACAACAACGCCGCCCGCATTTACAGGCAACAGCAGCTCTCCTGGAATCTCTCACCGGTCGAGTCCAGGCCCCTCTGTATCAAATCATGATGTAAGTTCGTTACCCAGTCGTAGATTTGCGAGTCTAGCGCTCTGAGCGTTGGTGGTGATGAAATCGTGGTAAAATTACATGTAAATTATGCATAATCGCAATTTTAAAGCTTGTTAATCTTTCCTTTTAAAGGTGCACGTGCCTCCTTCAGTCCATGGTAACAACGGCGTTGCTATGCTACATTCTCCAGGTGTAGTTCAGTACAGCCCCAAACGTTCCACTAGCATGACGGAAGTGACGTCACGAGGCGTGTCCTCTTCCCCGTCCGATACTTCTCCTTGTACTTCGCCAGTCAAGAAATTCGCTGCTGTGAATGAGCGAAATAATAAACCAACACCGACCCAGCTGCCTTGGACACATATTAAAATACAAACTCAGCCTAAAGGTATGTAATATTAAAGACGGATTCCAGTCCGTATTGCGCATTCTCGAGAGTTTGTTTGCGTATTTTGCTTTGTTTCGTACAAGTGATCAGAAAATGTAAACATTTCGCAACTGCAGTGGAACTCCGCCTTACGACCACCTCGTTATTACGGCCACTTTATTCTGGCCCGAAAAAAAAGTCAGTTAGTCATTTTCCTATTTAAAGAACCCCTTTAATACGACCACCCCGTTAAAACGACCAATTTTCCATGGCCCGAAGGTGGTCCTATTAATGGGGTTCTACTGTACTTACATGAGGTGAATGATTTAAGGACGTTCGCGCCCAAAAACTTCCCACGCACAGATTTTTTTAAAACTTTGACTGCAGGTAGAAAATTGTAAGATTAGATTAAAAACGTAAAACAAATCGGGGGTCACCGAACTCGTTTTGAAGATAAGGCGCAGCTCAGACCATAGCATTTCTAGGATTTCCAGTCATTTGAGGCAATTCTGGCTGGATTCATTACTATCGGCATATATGTAAGTTGAAGAATCATATCTAAGTTATGTGTGTTTAAAACGGCATATATAGGCTTATTTGATAGATCTTTGCTGCATATATCATTAAATCAGCTAGAATTAGCCTTAAAAAAATACAACTTCTAAGTTACGCACACCTGTATCCAAGTCCCAATTCGACCCTATTTGAATAATTAAAACTTCCCACGTACAGATTTTTTTTGTTTTTTTAGTATAATGGAAAGAATCAGAAAAGGAAGTGATCTGCCGAAAAAAAAGTGGGGGTCACCGAGCATCCAACAAAAATATTCGCACACAAAGTCTACGCAAAGTTCATTAGCCCAATATTTTGTTGAGTTTTCGACTCGGTGCGCGCGCTTGAAAATGACGTGGCACGTGCGTGACCAATGAATAGCGTGCGCAATAGAGATGCACAGTAGCAATGGGCGCGAACGTCCTTAAAGTTTCAAAACAACCGCCATTATGGATGGAAAGCAATAGAAACTTTATGCTTTGTTCTTTCTGGTATCACCTGATAAAACAACTTCGCACCTGTAAAAATCGATGAAGTTGTTGGGAAGGTCTCAATGATAAGGCATGTGGTTGGTAACGAATATTAGAAAACAGTCCTAAGAAAGCACGCGCGCTGATTGGTTGAAAATCGTGTTTGTATAACTCGATGGAGACACAGAACTAGCGCGCGCTGTTGACGTAGTGATGGCGCGAGCAAAGAGAATTTACATTTTGATAATCAAAGTTTACAAGTTGTTTTCCTTTTTCTCGTCGTGGTGTTTTCTAAAAGAAATAGAAAACATGTACTCCGTGTTTCTATCGAGCTACAAACACTCGTGAAAGTTTGGGAGAACTCGAAAAAGCTGTGGAAACACTCGCCTGCGGCTCGTGTTCCCACAGCATTTCTCGTTCTCCCAAACTTCCACTCGTGTTTGTATAACTCGATAGAAACACGGTACATGTTTTCTATTTCTTAAACATCGATGCGCATTCCATCGACTGAGCCGTTGAAATGTTTATAACCATTAGGGTGCCGAAACTGCGCATTACGAACTTGAAATCATCTTTAAACTTGAAAACAACTGAGTTGATGTACATGGAAAATGAGACATTTTCATATGCATTCTTTCGCTTTAAGACTCGTTTTCATACAGAGGGAAACTGTAACTTGGAAAATTAATAATATTTGATAATAATAATTTCAAAACTTATACAGCGGAAATATCGATATAAATATATTCAAATGCGCCAACTTGGGAATGGGCTTTTGGTGTCGGCTGATAATCGTCTTTTCTTTGCGTTAACCAGGTATGGCTCAGAGCGGTCAGTTCCAGTTCCCCGATCCAGAAAGATCACGCGGCCGGGAGCCGCGGCAGTTGCCGCTGACCTTGCTAGACCAAGTGAGCGACAACTCGTTATTGGTGTCTGTAGAACTAAATGGCGTCGTATATCAAGGGGTTTTGTTTGCGCGGCAAAATCGACCGGATTCTCCTAAAAGTAACGAAGATTACTAACTTAATTATGTAATTTCTATTCGTCTATTATAATACAGTGTATAGGCTTACGAAGGGTTTTCTGGTGGCTGTCGTAAAATGAAGATAGGACCGACGCAGCCTAGAACGGTTTCAATTATGGTCGAATTTAAAATCCCGTAAGTTAGCTTTGACTGGTTTGATAAAACTCGAGTTTTTTGAACCAATTAGAACAGCTCTTCTAATGAACCAATCATAGAGCTTCATTCTCGAGAGCCAGTTGAAAACCGCTTTTAAATCCCGTTAGAAAGTAGTTTAGAAAAGTAACATTTCGTAAAGTACTGCAGTTTTATTTCTGCAAGACCACACGACCATGTAAGTTGCTCCATTAACAGTTAAAACAGAAATATTTTAGCATATTCCTTCGTTAAATATGAGCTACCATTGGCTTTGTCGAATTAACTTAAATTTTAGTTACATACTCTCCCCCTCTCCCCGGAATTTAATTTTCTTGGTCAACCTCCCGTAGTTGGTCAAGAGAAAAACACTGGGACAGAGCCAAGCCTGTCGAGCAAAGCTATGTTGAGAAGCAAGTTAAACATGATTCGCTGCTAAAGAAGCACGAGTTAAATCACATAATTAAGTTCTTTCGTGATATTTTTCATTCAATATACTATTTATCGACCTTCATACTCCTAATTTCAAAGACAATTTTAACTATTTCTTTTATTCACGACAAAGCAAGAATTTCAGGAAGGTTTAACTTTATAGTGTAGTACCACTGTAGTGTTTTTTATCCTTGTTTGATTGTTTTGAGACAAAACGTTCGATTGTGGTATCTGGTTTCAGATTATTTTTTTCTGTCCAGCTGATTACGGAAGCACAGAGTTTGATTTCACAGAAATCGGAAAAGTGTGTCATATTTTGACTTTTTTGTACTGTTAAAAATCGAGGAAAATTCCTCGTCACTGAAAATATTATACTACGTTCCCGTTGTCGAATCTTCTAATCAGGGTTGCTCAAAAGGCCAGCTCGTTTCTATTATAAAAAATCCATTCACCATTGTAAATAAATAAAGAAATCTGAATTACGATGATAATATTTTCCTTGATTACTTAAGCAGTGCCCTTAAAAACATTTTTTAAGCCTGGTTAAATCGTTTCCTGGACGTATTGTGAAACTTTTTTAACGAAGTTAATCCAAAATTCTTATTTAATGCCTTTCTTTTAAAGGATAATCTCTATTAATGCGTCGAGGGTGTTATTATTATGTAGAATAAAGTTGAAGAATGTAGATGCGTTACAATTTTTCTCATCTCTCTGGTTTGCAATAGTCTTTGTGACATTTTCTTCAGCCAAATAATCTTTTCTACAAGAACTCCAGTCATTCTACCATGAAACTCACGAGGTCGACTTGTGGCAAGCCTACAAGAACTTGAACCTGCGTTTCTTCTCAGTATGCAGTTGGTATGGTTACCAGCTCAACCCTTACTTTTTGTTCTGTTTCGTGACCGGATAATAAATATCGAAAAATTACATCTTGTATTTCACAATTTTCTTCATTGTAAACTCTTTGATAAGTATTTGTGTTTTTAATTACACAGTATTAGCACCCTCGACCGTGTATATGTAGTAATTTATACATAGAATCGGTGACAGACCATTTTATCTTCTGGTGGGTGGGAGAGGTGTGCAATTTTTCTCACTAAGATCATTTTTGCTTCCATTAACGTTTGGCAATACCTTTTTGCCACTTAACGTGCTGTTTAAACGTTTTAGATAAGCACAATATTCCAAAAAAGAAGCTCGGGCGTTTTTTAAATCGTCAGGATGCTGAGAATCTTTCACAACACTTTTTCTACGCAGATATTTTTGTTCGTCAAATTCGCCCCCCCCCCCCCTCTCCCCGCGCACCTCCTCCCCCTAAGAAAGAAATGGGATGTCCCTGAACAAGTCACGTGACAGTCTTCAGTCCGAATTTAAAAGATGCACTATATTTGAGTACACATCAGAAGGTAGTCTCTGGTTCACATTCAGTTAAAAGAAATTTGCACCCGTTGCGTGCCTAGATTAACAAAACGAACATAGATTGTCGTCATATTATCTTGGTCAACCCATGTAATTGTAATCTTAAGTTTAAAGGTGCTGTAGAGGAAGCAGCTTGATCCAAGTTTTCCTTCATAGAATTAGGCTCATTTCCTTCATATAGTGTTAATGAAGTATATGGCACAGTTCAAGTTAGGCTCGATTCAATACCACCCGCTCTTCGGGAAAGGAGCGAAATCAAACCTAAGTCCAAGTGGTTTCGTGAATACAGTCAGCTCCCATTTTAATTAACAGTGGCCGCGATTGGTATTCATAATAAGAAGAGAGAGTCTTCAATAGCATGCAAAAATTTTTGTTTCTGCAACTCTTCCTGAATTCAGGTTGTCTGTAGAAGGAGCGATTCTGCAATACGGGAGTTGACTTTGTTTTGATTGCCCACCATTCACTGTGCTTCGGTAGCTTAGTGTATCATGTAGTATGTTAGCAAAGATAGGAAGAAAAAATTCCATGTAACCGTGATGAAAATATTGTTTTAAGACTGAACGTTTTTAATATGAAAGGTTCCTTCGCTTTTACTTTGTTAATTTGTTCAAAACACCATGGTGGTTTTTAATATATACTGAATGCATCGATCCTGTGTCAATATTTTTGTAACTGCGTCCATAATGAAGGATTGTGTATATGTACACTTATACAAATAAAAGCAACAAAACGAAACAAATCTTGGTTTTATAAGTGTAATTGGCCGTTCCGAAATTCAGCAGGGAACTGGGGCGAGTTTCAAATTTTAACAAATCGATAAACTGACACCACATGAAAGATCATGTTGAGATTGGTCATTTGACCAAGTATGATGCTTTTTGGGTGAACAGAGACCAAGTTATGGACCTTGAAATATGGTTCAAAATCCATACAAACGTCTCTAATTTTGAGACAGCGTCCCCAGAACCACATAAACTCTTAAAATTTTCTATCAGTTTTATGACAACTGTGAAATCCCGTCATGCACCCACTATTTGAAAGACGCTGAGATAAAAATCACTTTGTTTGCGTATCACGGAAATCGTAAAAAAAATTTAAGAGTCTATATGGTTTTGGGAGACGCTGTCTCAAAATTAGAGACGTTTGTATGGATTTTGAACCCGCATATTTCAAGGTTCACAGCTTGGTCTCTGTTCCCCCTAAAAGCATCATACTTGGTCAAATGGCCAATCTCAACATGATCTTTCATGTGGTGGTGTCAGTTTATCGATTGGTTAAAATTTGAAACTCGCCCCAGTTCCCTGCTGAATTCCAATAGTTTGGCGCCATCTTGACGGGTAGGCAAAGTGGTCAGAAATTACAGTGTTTGTGTGGGAATCCGACGGCAAATAACTTTTTCCAAAATTGAATTTTGCGCAATTTATGAATTGCAACGTTAAAATACTAGGTAGAAGATTGTATTCGCCAAGTTTGAAGAATGTAGGTTGGATAGAAGATGCTCAGTTAATATTTCTATTCTTGGGTTGCACGTGACGTCATCATTTTCTAAAATCCGAAATTAAAGAGCCACCAAAGTTATTATCTTCATCAGGCATGAGAGGGGGTACATTTTTATCTGTAAACAACTTTTCAGTTATGGAGTTATGGCGGTGCATGACATGAAGCTACCAACGTGTTTGTCGAAAAATATATACTTATCTCGGGATTTTAAGCCTTAATTAGTTTGCCCGATCAGTTCAGATAATCAGTGGTCTAGATAGCCAAAGTAACTTCCAGATGTTTACACTATTTTACGGCCGCCATGTTGGTGTCCCTTGGAGGTACACCAATATGGCGGCTCCATACTGGGCTCTGTAAATTTGTGCAAAATATTTCGACAAATATTTGAAGATCGGGAAAACGTACATTTCTGACCGCTTTGCCTACCGTTTGATTTCGCAGTAGCTACGCCGCGCGCGCCTGTGTTCCAATGTGCGCTTGTGCTTCAAAGTGAGCCCGCTCGCAGGCTACACAAGGCGGTTGAGAGATTTTAAAAAACTCTGGATGAAACTCCTAATGCGTAAAATAAGCTATCGAAAAGGCATTTAGTGCAGTTCTTATCCAATTTTTCAAAGCAGCAATATGAACAATTCAGTTCAGTTCTCTTTTACTACTGTTCTTATGAGCTATGCCTGCTTTAGTTACTGGTTGGATGTAATAAGAGAGGAGTACCCACTTTCCAGGGAGACACACCTGTAAAGTTCTTTCAAATAAATGACCTGCAAGGATTTTAACAGTATCCAGTTAAAGAGGATTAGAAACGAATTAGAAACTATTCAGTCTATACCAGATCATTTCCAGAGAATCATAATGTAACTTTAAAATTGACACTTTTTTGGATGTCGTTGGCACCTAGGCTGCGAGAGCGGGCCACGAAAACAAAATGAAAAGAAAAAGTCCACTAATCAATCATATCTTCATAGTAAGTCCACTTATTTTATTGCATTTTTAATTATTTCTTATTTTTCTATAATTTAAGACTTAGGAGACTTTCTTGACTGCCAGCAGTAATGAAATCTGGCCAGTCACGGCAAACGCAAAACGCGCAATAAACAGACCAATCAACTGGAAACAAGAAGCGTGCAACCGACGCCAATCGCGGGAAATCCACGCGTTGCACTGCGGACGATTTTGATTGGTTTTCCTTTGGCTTTTCAGTGGCTAAAGAATAGCCTGCAGAACAGGCGTAATTTTTTGCGTATTTCAGGGGAACAGAGGCGTTAGCGAGGCGAAAGCGAGGCGAAAGCGAGGCGAAAGCGAGGCGAAAGCGAAGCGAGCGCGAAGCGCAAGTTGCGTGCGAGGGGAGGATTGCTCCTCCCCTCGCACGCAACTCGCGCTTCGCTTTCGCCTCGCTTTCGCTTCTGTTCGCCAGAAATACGCAAAAAATTACGCCTGTTCTGCAGGCTAGCTAAAGAAAGATATATCTTTCGAGTCAATCGAATCAATCCCAATTTTTTAACATAAAAATTCTCGCTACAGGTTAATTTATAATAATTTCTTTCATTCCAAATTCTTTATGCCTGAACATTCTTGTCACATATAATTGCTCTTTCGTTGAGTCTTGTGTCGTCATAAATAGTAAAATTAATAAATTTTAAATCCATTAGGACCGGTTCTACCGGCAGATCTCGCCAAGCGTGCCTCAACTTCCTTGGATAATGAAGATTGTTTGTCAGAATGTCTCTAAAAGGTTCTTTTTCACGGAGTTTTGCTAAGTATGCGTTTTCCCAGATCGGTGGAGATGCTTCCTTCGCAGAAACACTTCTTTCGTCACCAGAGTTTCTTACATTACCACGAGTGAACTTGGAACGTGAAGTCACGCGAGGACAAAAATCACCCGAGGGAGTTGTACTGAGGCTTCGGATGTAACTCATCCGACTGGAGTAGCCACTATCTTGAGGCGATGTCATCGAGCTTGTCTTTCTTGAACCAATCGACTGAAAAATAAACTCTTCATCTTCCGTTTCATCGAGAGTGTCTTCCTCGCTGTCGTTATCTTCGATTCTTTTCTCACGCGCGGCAATCATCGCGCTAAATGAGTCCTTGCCGCTCTTCAATTCGCGCGCGTTTCTTACACGATGTTCCTTCAACGCGTCTGCTCTTTGAAGAAGCTTCCAGCATTCCTTACACAAGTTAGGACCTAGCAATTCGCAAAAATGTCTGCACGTTGTATTTCCACCACTGCGCTCCCTTCGTTCACAAAGAAGCTTACTACGTGCGTCTCCGGTTGCGCTCGGGACGCGACTGTAGATCTTCTTGGCATAAAAGCCTCGTTTATTTTGAGTAAAGATCCCTGATGTTTTTGTGTCGCGTCGAAAGCGAGGATGATGAAACATCCACTCAGGATCAACCACTGGATCGTGTAGAGTTATCACTTGAAATTCAGTTGAACCAAACGTATTTGGAACGTGCGTTCGTCGCATAAATTGTCTCGGTTCCTCGCAGCGAGGTCGTCTTAAAGTTATCATCATGTCCCTTCCACTTCCTGACTTTATTATGATCTTCTACACTTGCCACACATCTAAGGACAGTCGCTTCTTTATCACTGAGCCCTCAGCAAATATTTTAACTCTGTCTTCGATCCTGCTGTTTGAAATCGTTTGAGGACGTTAGTTTTTCCACTCGATCAAGCAGACAACAAAAAGCCTATGCATGGCAACAGTCACATCTGAATCATGCGTGTCATTTTCTGACCCGGAAAATAAACGTTTCAAATTACAAAGAATCCCGATCACTTGAGCAGAACGCCATTATTGACTATCACGTTTCGCTGGCAGCTAAAACCGGAAAAGAACTTATCGAATCGCATCTTTTGTTCACGTAACCTTGGATGCGAAGGTATGCTAAACAGTTTATTCAACCGGTTCAGAAAAAAAAAAAACTTTTCCGTCAATCATGAATAAGATGTTTTTATAACACTTGTAACTATAGTAGCTATTGCCGCAAACGGAAAGTTAATCCTGCCAGTAAATAAAACCAGCGGTATGTAAGCGAGGCTAGGGATTTAGTAGTTCAATATTCAGTGATAATTGGACTTAATTATGACGTATATACGAAATAATTCATGTTTGTACTGCGGTTGTAGATGAAAGTGGAGAATGATCCTCGCAGTAAATTTTCCAATTTAAGCATCATTCAGATCATTCTTCACTTTCATCTACAACCGCAGTACAAATATGAATTATTTCATATATACCCGGTACGTCACGTCATTTCACTGCACGGGAAGATATGAACTCAATAAATTGACCTCGCTCCCAATGTGTGGCTTCATAACTCAGTAAGTAGAGCATCGCACCGGTATCGCGGCCCAGGCGGGGGGGGAGGGGGGGGGTACTTACCAAAGTTTTATACGGGGAGGCTCCGCTCCGAGGTCCAACCCCTTACCCTTTCATATACCATTTTGGCAGAAAAGGTACCCCTTTTATATACCTTTTATGGCAAAATGGTACCCCTTTCACATACCTATTTTAGGAAGTCTGGTTCTCGTTTTTATGTAGTGCTCAAGGTCATTCCCCAGTATTGCATTACGCATCCCTACTACGCATAATTTTACGCGTGATTAGCGCGCGCGCATGAGAAAATGGCGGCTTTTTCTTTACGACTGGACCTCGCCGAAGAGGTAAATCGCCATTTTCTCGAAAACGAGTACGGTGACCTATCATTTTTTTCTGTCGTTTTGATTAGTAAATTTCTCTATGTAAAATGAATATGGGCCAATTCTCAGTGTTGAGAAAAAAATAATCGTCGGAAACGTGAATTTAGCAAGCAATCGTGGTGCTTTTATAAGGGTTTATATGGTATAAACAAGGTGCTGTTGCTCCTAAACGAACATGGGGACCCCTCATTTTTATTTCCAAATTTAAGTTCCTATAATGTAAACAATCAATTGGCAAAGTTTGAGAAAAATCTCAGTGTAGGTTCTATTTCAGTGGAACAGTACAGGAGGGGGACATTGGGGGGTTCTGAACACCGCAACACCGCAAAAAAAATTAACGAACACCGCATCACCGCAAGAAAAGTCAACGAAACACGGTCACCGCAAGTCCGCAACACGTTTTTAGCGCCATGATTCGTTCATCTACACTTAAATAAAATAATACTTTTATAGTTCCACAATCTTCCAAAAAATAAACAGATCACAACGCTTTCATTGCTTACACATCGATACTGCTGATGCCTGCATTAAATCATTTAGTTTTCTTGTTCTTGAGAAGAAACCTTGCGCGAAGGAAGCGGACGAAAAGGAAAAGAGAAGAAGCCTTCACCCCAGATCCCTCTCTGCTTTAAATTTGCTCACTTTCTCCGGCTTGCCGACGCGACATCTCAATATATTTTGTGGCCGGTAGTTTTCGCCACCTTTCCTTTGTTCATAGAAAAAAGTTCCGCAGTCAATGATACATTACATTAGGGATTGGCGTTTGCAAAATTTCCAGGACTGTTTCTGTCCTCGCTCCTCCGAGTGTCTACCGAACCATGAGCTCACGGATTAACGAAGTCTACATGCTAAATTTAGGCCAAATTAAGGTTTGGAAAAGGTCAAACAAGAAACCCTAGCACCGCGAGTAATTTTATTTCACCGAACACCGCAGCGTAAAAAGCACAAACATCGCACACCGTAGGGTTTGAGATCACCGCAACACCGCAAGTTGAGATTTTATTCACCGCATCACCGCATTAAAAAAACACCAACACCGCAACACCGCAAATCCCCATGTCCCCCTCGTACAGGTCAGAGATAAGCGGCCTACGCACACGCAAAACGCACGCACAATTTTTGCACAAACGTGTGTTGAAAAAACGCGTGCCAAAACACGCGTTTGCGCGCATTTGCGGCGCATTTGATGCGGGTATTTCCTTTTGTTATTCACTCTCATAACTGTGCTCTGTGTGGCATTCTTCTGCACAACAAAAAGCAAGACAAAAGGCAGACAACCTTCAGGGGCGTCTGTCCGAAAAATTTTAATTAAAGGCCCTTTGAAATACCTAAATGACCGATTTTCCCTTCTCTTTTATATACCTTGACTTGTGAAATCCCTACCCTTTTTTATACTTGAAGCCTGAAAAAAGTACCCCTTTCGGGCGGAGCCTCCCCCTATAGGCCATTATAGGAAGTACACCCCCTCCCCCCGGGTAACGCGGAAGTCACGGGTTCGAATCCCGTTGAGGCCCTGAATTTTTCAGGCTTCTTCTTTCCAATAGGCCCTTTGCAGTTTACGATCACATGGTACAAAAACCGCCATGCTGGAGAGCAAACCACCCACTGGGATATCCAAAACAAAAGAATATTTAGATAAGTTGCGTTTGTTTTGAAGGTCCCAGCGGGCAGTTTGCTCTCCTGTATGGCGGTTTTTGTACCATGTGATCGTAAACTGCAAAGGGCCTATTGCTTAAATTGGAAAATTTACTGCGATGATCATTCTTCACTTTTGGACTTGCCGCAAGTTATTTACGTAGCTGTCGATACAATGGGTTAGGGGAGGGGTGGGAGATGGCGACCCGCTATTAAAGAGGGGTTACGTCAAACAGGAAGAGTGAAAGATAACGGGAGGGAGGAAGCGGATTTCCAAAACGGAATTGGAGAGTAGAATTGTACAGTGACAAAGCTGCAGCATACAAGGAAGGCGGAATTGCGAAACTTGAATTGCGAAAGTATGACTGTGTTTTTTTGACTAATGCTTGATTTATGTTTATTTATAATGTAATAATATCTATTATTTAAATTTTATCTCTTAAATTATAACGGTTCTTGGGAGGGGTTTTTTTCAGGTGGTCTGCCTTGTATGGTGTCTCCGACTCTTTTGCAGACTATCCTTATGGCTTTGTCTCTATTTATTGTATGAACGTTTTTTTATGCCATTAAATTGTAATAAAATAAATAATTATTTATACAATAAAAGTAATATTACTTTATCCAAACTACATCAGCCCCTCAACTTCCAATAACAGCACTGCTTCTGGGAGGGACTTCCCTCTTTGAAAGTTCTCCTAATCAAGACAAGAGCTGCCAAAAAGTTCTTTCTTTCTCTTTTTACTGTTACCTTAAGTGTTTAACCATCTTGTGCGACACTTGAACAAACACACAAGCCAAAATGAACGAATGAGTGTTTCAATAAGGACTAGGCACTAGTAGTTTCAATGATGTTTTCACTAGGACCACCTGAAGGACCCCACCCCAAAATTTCAAGATTTAGAAAATGATGACGTCACGTGCAACCCAAGAATAGAAATATTAACTGAGCATCTTCTATCCAACCTACATTCTTCAAACTTGGCGAATACAATCTTCTACCTAGTATTTTAACGTTGCAATTCATAAATTGCGCAAAATTCAATTTTGGAAAAAGTTATTTGCCGTCGGATTCCCACACAAACACTGTAATTTCTGACCACTTTGCCTACCCGTCAAGATGGCGCCAAACTATTGGAATTCAGCAGGGAACTGGGGCGAGTTTCAAATTTTAACCAATCGATAAACTGACACCACCACATGAAAGATCATGTTGAGATTGGCCATTTGACCAAGTATGATGCTTTTAGGGGGAACAGAGACCAAGCTGTGAACCTTGAAATATGCGGGTTCAAAATCCATACAAACGTCTCTAATTTTGAGACAGCGTCTCCCAAAACCATATAGACTCTTAAATTTTTTTTACGATTTCCGTGATACGCAAACAAAGTGATTTTTATCTCAGCGTCTTTCAAATAGTGGGTGCATGACGGGATTTCACAGTTGTCATAAAACTGATAGAAAATTTTAAGAGTTTATGTGGTTCTGGGGACGCTGTCTCAAAATTAGAGACGTTTGTATGGATTTTGAACCATATTTCAAGGTCCATAACTTGGTCTCTGTTCACCCAAAAAGCATCATACTTGGTCAAATGACCAATCTCAACATGATCTTTCATGTGGTGTCAGTTTATCGATTTGTTAAAATTTGAAACTCGCCCCAGTTCCCTGCTGAATTTCGGAACGGCCAATTACACTTATAAAACCAAGATTTGTTTCGTTTTGTTGCTTTTATTTGTATAAGTGTACATATACACAATCCTTCATTATGGACGCAGTTACAAAAATATTGACACAGGATCGATGCATTCAGTATATATTAAAAACCACCATGGTGTTTTGAACAAATTAACAAAGTAAAAGCGAAGGAACCTTTCATATTAAAAACGTTCAGTCTTAAAACAATATTTTCATCACGGTTACATGGAATTTTTTCTTCCTATCTTTGCTAACATACTACATGATACACTAAGCTACCGAAGCACAGTGAATGGTGGGCAATCAAAACAAAGTCAACTCCCGTATTGCAGAATCGCTCCTTCTACAGACAACCTGAATTCAGGAAGAGTTGCAGAAACAAAAATTTTTGCATGCTATTGAAGACTCTCTCTTCTTATTATGAATACCAATCGCGGCCACTGTTAATTAAAATGGGAGCTGACTGTATTCACGAAACCACTTGGACTTAGGTTTGATTTCGCTCCTTTCCCGAAGAGCGGGTGGTATTGAATCGAGCCTAACTTGAACTGTGCCATATACTTCATTAACACTATATGAAGGAAATGAGCCTAATTCTATGAAGGAAAACTTGGATCAAGCTGCTTCCTCTACAGCACCTTTAAACTTAAGATTACAATTACATGGGTTGACCAAGATAATATGACGACAATCTATGTTCGTTTTGTTAATCTAGGCACGCAACGGGTGCAAATTTCTTTTAACTGAATGTGAACCAGAGACTACCTTCTGATGTGTACTCAAATATAGTGCATCTTTTAAATTCGGACTGAAGACTGTCACGTGACTTGTTCAGGGACATCCCATTTCTTTCTTAGGGGGAGGAGGTGCGCGGGGAGAGGGGGGGGGGGGGCGAATTTGACGAACAAAAATATCTGCGTAGAAAAAGTGTTGTGAAAGATTCTCAGCATCCTGACGATTTAAAAAACGCCCGAGCTTCTTTTTTGGAATATTGTGCTTATCTAAAACGTTTAAACAGCACGTTAAGTGGCAAAAAGGTATTGCCAAACGTTAATGGAAGCAAAAATGATCTTAGTGAGAAAAATTGCACACCTCTCCCACCCACCAGAAGATAAAATGGTCTGTCACCGATTCTATGTATAAATTACTACATATACACGGTCGAGGGTGCTAATACTGTGTAATTAAAAACACAAATACTTATCAAAGAGTTTACAATGAAGAAAATTGTGAAATACAAGATGTAATTTTTCGATATTTATTATCCGGTCACGAAACAGAACAAAAAGTAAGGGTTGAGCTGGTAACCATACCAACTGCATACTGAGAAGAAACGCAGGTTCAAGTTCTTGTAGGCTTGCCACAAGTCGACCTCGTGAGTTTCATGGTAGAATGACTGGAGTTCTTGTAGAAAAGATTATTTGGCTGAAGAAAATGTCACAAAGACTATTGCAAACCAGAGAGATGAGAAAAATTGTAACGCATCTACATTCTTCAACTTTATTCTACATAATAATAACACCCTCGACGCATTAATAGAGATTATCCTTTAAAAGAAAGGCATTAAATAAGAATTTTGGATTAACTTCGTTAAAAAAGTTTCACAATACGTCCAGGAAACGATTTAACCAGGCTTAAAAAATGTTTTTAAGGGCACTGCTTAAGTAATCAAGGAAAATATTATCATCGTAATTCAGATTTCTTTATTTATTTACAATGGTGAATGGATTTTTTATAATAGAAACGAGCTGGCCTTTTGAGCAACCCTGATTAGAAGATTCGACAACGGGAACGTAGTATAATATTTTCAGTGACGAGGAATTTTCCTCGATTTTTAACAGTACAAAAAAGTCAAAATATGACACACTTTTCCGATTTCTGTGAAATCAAACTCTGTGCTTCCGTAATCAGCTGGACAGAAAAAAATAATCTGAAACCAGATACCACAATCGAACGTTTTGTCTCAAAACAATCAAACAAGGATAAAAAACACTACAGTGGTACTACACTATAAAGTTAAACCTTCCTGAAATTCTTGCTTTGTCGTGAATAAAAGAAATAGTTAAAATTGTCTTTGAAATTAGGAGTATGAAGGTCGATAAATAGTATATTGAATGAAAAATATCACGAAAGAACTTAATTATGTGATTTAACTCGTGCTTCTTTAGCAGCGAATCATGTTTAACTTGCTTCTCAACATAGCTTTGCTCGACAGGCTTGGCTCTGTCCCAGTGTTTTTCTCTTGACCAACTACGGGAGGTTGACCAAGAAAATTAAATTCCGGGGAGAGGGGGAGAGTATGTAACTAAAATTTAAGTTAATTCGACAAAGCCAATGGTAGCTCATATTTAACGAAGGAATATGCTAAAATATTTCTGTTTTAACTGTTAATGGAGCAACTTACATGGTCGTGTGGTCTTGCAGAAATAAAACTGCAGTACTTTACGAAATGTTACTTTTCTAAACTACTTTCTAACGGGATTTAAAAGCGGTTTTCAACTGGCTCTCGAGAATGAAGCTCTATGATTGGTTCATTAGAAGAGCTGTTCTAATTGGTTCAAAAAACTCGAGTTTTATCAAACCAGTCAAAGCTAACTTACGGGATTTTAAATTCGACCATAATTGAAACCGTTCTAGGCTGCGTCGGTCCTATCTTCATTTTACGACAGCCACCAGAAAACCCTTCGTAAGCCTATACACTGTATTATAATAGACGAATAGAAATTACATAATTAAGTTAGTAATCTTCGTTACTTTTAGGAGAATCCGGTCGATTTTGCCGCGCAAACAAAACCCCTTGATATACGACGCCATTTAGTTCTACAGACACCAATAACGAGTTGTCGCTCACTTGGTCTAGCAAGGTCAGCGGCAACTGCCGCGGCTCCCGGCCGCGTGATCTTTCTGGATCGGGGAACTGGAACTGACCGCTCTGAGCCATACCTGGTTAACGCAAAGAAAAGACGATTATCAGCCGACACCAAAAGCCCATTCCCAAGTTGGCGCATTTGAATATATTTATATCGATATTTCCGCTGTATAAGTTTTGAAATTATTATTATCAAATATTATTAATTTTCCAAGTTACAGTTTCCCTCTGTATGAAAACGAGTCTTAAAGCGAAAGAATGCATATGAAAATGTCTCATTTTCCATGTACATCAACTCAGTTGTTTTCAAGTTTAAAGATGATTTCAAGTTCGTAATGCGCAGTTTCGGCACCCTAATGGTTATAAACATTTCAACGGCTCAGTCGATGGAATGCGCATCGATGTTTAAGAAATAGAAAACATGTACCGTGTTTCTATCGAGTTATACAAACACGAGTGGAAGTTTGGGAGAACGAGAAATGCTGTGGGAACACGAGCCGCAGGCGAGTGTTTCCACAGCTTTTTCGAGTTCTCCCAAACTTTCACGAGTGTTTGTAGCTCGATAGAAACACGGAGTACATGTTTTCTATTTCTTTTAGAAAACACCACGACGAGAAAAAGGAAAACAACTTGTAAACTTTGATTATCAAAATGTAAATTCTCTTTGCTCGCGCCATCACTACGTCAACAGCGCGCGCTAGTTCTGTGTCTCCATCGAGTTATACAAACACGATTTTCAACCAATCAGCGCGCGTGCTTTCTTAGGACTGTTTTCTAATATTCGTTACCAACCACATGCC
>JAHPZR010042879.1:0-15901 GCA_019787425.1 Platygyra sinensis | reverse complement strand
GCAAGGTTGAAAGTGAACGAAAACACGAGGTCGCCACCATCGAGCGAGAATTTAGATTTAGAAAAAGAATGGGCTTTTCTGTTTTGGGTAGTTTAACAACTGTACCGTTACATTCAACGTTAGCAGTAAATAATTTAGGTTAAAATTTTGCTTCGTAAAATGTGTGATTAAATAAAGTTGTTAATCGGGTGCATTTAGTTTAGGTTACACCGAATATCTTCGGCGTGGGTTTTAAAATCTTGCGGCGTACCGGCGTGCGATCGGCAAGATGTCGGCGTACAGAAGCGAGCGATAAAGCAATATTTGGCATAAATGGCGTACCCTCACTACCTTGGCGTAGCCACGAAAGGCTACTTGACCTATGGCGGCTGTGGCCAATAAATAAAATAAATTTACGGTCCTCTTGAGTGTATATACCTTTGCAGAACGCCTCTCAATACAATACCTGTATCCAGCCAACATTGGCAGGCAGCCGCTGACCTAATACCTGCACTTTCGAAGGCGAGTTTGTTCGCTTTCAGGACAGTGGAAACCTGAAGCTAGGAAAGGCACGCGCGCACAGAGCACATGCACGCATTTGTTTTCAACTTCTTGCCCCCAAAACGATCCCCTAACTGAGCGCGCGCCTAATCGCGTCCGGTGTTACACTCTATTTGAATGTGGGCAGTGGGCTATTGCTTTTCGCTGATTTCAGTGAAAGCTCGCGGCTCGCTAGCTCTTGATTGGAAGAAACACTAGAACTTGCTGTCCCGACTGTGTAATATTCCGTACTTATATTTTCAAAAACAATGTACTGACCAGTGACCAAAACGGTCGCACAACCTCGAATTCCCAGCCCCCCTCCTAAGAAAAAAATTCGCACTGGTCGCGAACTATGAATTTAAAATAAAGCGTTTAACAAAATTTAAACTAGTTGTTGATCAATGCTTTCTTTTTCGTTGTGGCTCCTAAATTAAAAGAGCCGTTTTTTGTTGTGGAAATTAGTTCTCGTTAGTCCTCAACAGCTTCATCCTCGTCATCATCCCGACGAATGATGAATTACTCGACGGCATTCAACTTCTCTACCATAGAAATGATGGTATCTTTAAGGATTGCATTAAAATTGTCTGGAAATCTTCCTCCCGAAGCCCCGTGGCAACTATTAAAGGAACAAGAACATTCAGCAACTGTTCGCGATTTCTTGAAGCGTTTCCAATAGATCGAAACGCTCATCTCGAATGTGATTGCTTTTCTTCAGGAATTTGGACATTTCTTGGTCCACCCGCTGTATACCTAATTACTGACTTTTCTCTGGTAAGTCAAGTTGACCTATGAATGCGAACGCAAAGATTACAAAATGTATATTTCTTGACAAGTTAGCAAATGCAAAATTGTGCAAGTGAAGCACGATGGTATATGTAAGTAATGCATATTGTGGGAAAGTTAAAGTGCACACCTTGAATATTATCGGTTTCTATGAACAATATTGTTTCTAAAATTATGAGGCGCAGACGTGATAACTGACAAAAATGGAATTCATAGTTCCTTGTCAACGATAAGCGAAAACCTGAATCCATATTAGCCGGCTCTTACGTCCTCGATTTCTAGCTACATAAAATAAAAAAAAAACGCGACCACTGAACACACAAGATGAAAAGTAAATGCTTTTGCTCCTGATAGCGAGCGTGGACATCACTTCAACAAACTAGTGTCCAGGATTTCTCTTACCCGCCTCTCTTTCGCGGCGCCGCGGCGACAAAAGATCTGGGCCCTGGGGCAATTATTGGCGTAGTATGCTACCAACGGCCCAGAATTGTGGCCTCCTCGGCGTACATTTTCAAAGCCCTTGGCGTAACTTCGGCGTGGGGTCTATGCAGAATGCACCCTGGTCGCCACGTGTTTTTATTGCTTTATGAATATGCAGATTAAGAAATCCTTTCAAACACGGGTTTCTTTCATGGCCGTGTTTTCAACTCGTTTTTCATTGGGTTTCTAAACTCATCCACCTGATCTGAATAAGATCTCTGGTTGGGTAAGAGCTGCATGAATAATTAATGAGTTTGAGAAATGTAAATAAACCACTGATCTTACGACTGAAAATGAAAACTGCTACACAAGTTTTCATAGCGTCCACCCCTTTAAATGTGCTAGAATCTCACCATAATGAACAATTTCACAGTTGAGTACTTCTTGAAAGGAAAAATTTATTTACATATAAAGCTTTCCAAATATATTTCACGGTACGCACATGTTCGCCGACTGCCTTGAGTTCGCTTCAGCTTTCTCGAGCTTTCTTTAAAATGAAATATGGCACATAACAAGAGAAAACAAACAATTAAAGTTCCTAGAAATTCGTATTACGGGTTAATTAGCGTTAACACAGCAGCACAAACGAAAGCGAAAGCTCACGTTTTCAGACAACGCGAAATGAACTCACGTCGGGCCTAAACGCAGAACGTCAACCAGTTCCCCGCCAGTCATGCGCAATGTTCCTTTTGGGTTTTCCTGCAACTACCCATTCTCGTTCCCAGAGCCTCGTTCCCCTTGACCAGCGGTCGAAAAACGAGAGCTCTGGTCCACAGCCGTCAAATGAGTGCGCATGCTTAAGCCACGCGCGCGCGATAGAGTTCACGTGGGAATGGACTGCACCATTTCTATAGAAACAAGCAAACGCCAAAATGGCGCCAGATTTAAATTTCGCGGTATGTGTTTCATTTCGCGAGGATAAGGCAAAAACAAAACAGCTAAGGTTTTTACCTTAAACACAGCTCTAAAAGGGGCGTCTCTTTTATATACCTTTTTCAACAAAGAAAACTATCTCTGCAACAATAGTGAATTTTCTTGTCGAATTTACGAGTTCGTAGCGAAACATGAAGACTTGTGTTTTTATCGCGATAGTTGTCTTGGGTCTCTCTGGGGCAGATTCTCGGATCAGAAAGGCTGTTGCCTAAGCAGTAAAACTCGGGAAAAGAACGTTTGTTGGGGCAGAATGATTGAACTTAGTACCGAGATGGTTCGAGTGGCGGAGGTTGACCGTGGAAATTTTGTGGGATGAAGAGGGAAAGTGACCGGAAGTGCGTAAATCACGCGCGTGTTCACGCGAATGCTCAATCGTTTGACCGCTGTGAAGAGCTCTGGCCCTTGCATACGGTCGGCGCGCGGGAAACTTGAATTGACCAATCAGGATTCAGAAGGCGGTAAAAACTTTACTGTCCTGACGTCAATGTAAGTTTGCAGGAAAGCCATTGAAGCCAGGCAACTTTTGTCGCCGGAGATGGCACTAAATATTCACGAAAAGAGATTTACAATTGTCAAAACCCTATCAGTTCTTAAAATGTGAAAAATATGAAGAAGTTTGTGTTTCCAAGCTTCTAATTTGGCGCCAAATCTGAGTCGCCGGCGTCCGGCATGGCGACTCGCTCGTAGTAGTCCAGTTTCGAATTCGCCATGACCGCTGAATAAAGGCACTGACAATGCATTTGTACAGGGTTAGCCTCGACCTGAGAAAAATATTCATAAATACCGGCGGGAAAGTGCCACAAATTTGAAAATTAAACAATACACAGAGCTGTAAACAGGTCATCTCCTCGCTGGAATTTGTAAATAGTTTACTTTAGGTCGAGGCTAACCCTGTACAAATGCGTTGTCAGTGCTTTTATTCAGCGGTCATGGCGAATTCGGAAACTGGACTATTCGTCGAGGGTCGCAGGTAGGGTGATAGTTGTCTTATTTTGAACAAAATACCCTGTTTCTCGTCAAACTAAACCCGGAATTCTCGAGTTTACTATTAGAAGACGCCAAAGCAACCTTAGCATTGTCTCTATTTTTGTTACCTGCGAAGAAAAAGGCTATTATCGTGTCGTTTCGGTAGGACAGCTAAGTTTTGACTGCCGCTCGTACCGCGGGCTCAGCCGCCGTATGCAAGGGGGAGCAACCATTTTGAAATAACCATGGAAATAGCCGAATTCTGCCCATCCGGTCTCGCACAGTCTGCATCTACGGCGCATGCCTGAAATGGTTGCTCCCAGAGCAGCAACAACAACTACAACAACATCTTTATTCCTTACATTTAAATATACAAATATCACACCACCTGCAAATAGCAAGGCTAATCGAGGCAGGTGGTGTGTGGACGGCTTAAGAGCTCTCGATTCCTGCCGCAGGCCAGAAGGATCGTGGGCTCTGGGGACGAGAATGGCAACTACCATTCTCGTCCCCAGAGCCACGATCCTTCTGGCCAGCGGCAGGAATCGAGAGCTCTGGGAGCAACCATTTCAGGCATGCGCTATAGATGCAGACTGCGTGAAACCATTCTCGTCCCCAGAGCCACGATCCGTCTGGCCCGCGGCAGGAATCGAGAGCTCTGAGAGCAACCATTTCAGGCATGCGCCATAGATGTAGACTGCGCAGTGAACGGGTGGGCAGAATTCGGTTATTTCCTTTGTTATTTCAGAATGGTTGCTCCCGGAGCTCTCGTTTTTCGACCGCTGCTCAAGGGGAACGAGGACTCTGGGAACGAGATTGGCGTGAAACCGGATGGGGAAAATTCGGTTATTTCCTTTGTCATTTCAAAATGGTTGCTCCAGAGCTCTCGTTTTCCGACCGCTGGTCAAGGGGAACAAAGACTCTGGGAACGAGAATGCGCAACTACAACATCATCTACTTGGACCATGTGAAACTTCTTATTTTTCATACATGGTGTAGAAATCACACTTGAACTTTTTTTCTTAAGTTAAAAAAAAGTTGACTTGAAGAGGAGTCGAACCCGGATCATCGGATTACAGAGCGGGAATGATATCCACCAAACCACCTATGTCACTTTGCCAAATTCTTGATTTTTTTTACTCTAAATCCTAACCCTAATATAAAAGCTAACCGCAACCAATCTAAGCTAATGTAGGCTAACCGGAGCGCTATTTAGGCTAACCGAACGATATTTAGGCTAACAGAAATGCTATTTAGGGTAACATGGCTCACCTGGTTTAGACCGATGATATTCGCTATTCAAAGAACTGAGTGATGCGTGGTGTAATATGTCATGGGCTGTTTATCTGGTTTAGGTCGATGATATGTATTGCTTTCCCACAAGATCCTGTGACGTTCCCGTCGCCGTCCCGGTTGTCGTTACTTAAGGTCCCTAATTTCTGTCACAACGGCGTTCTCTCCCCAATCTTCTCACAGGTTTCGGCGTCCCCGTCGCCGTCCGCGTTCCCGCTGCTCAAAGTGCCTTATACCAGCTCCCGCTCGAGCCCTTTTACTCACTCCCTGTCTCCTCGGTTTTAACAAACTTTTAGCCAAAACAGATTGTCACATAGTTTAGAATTCCATGTATTCCATTTCAGTAGGAACTTTAACGCCTGGTTTAAAGATCTCATTTTACATGCGCCGAATCAAATGACTCATTTTAGTCGACTCGAATGAATACGTTCGACTGATTTGATTTAAACGTCGCATTGTTTTGCCGAATAAAATTGCTGAGCGCGAGTGACGTGTTTTAAATTCCCATTCGAGCAAACATAAATTATTTAACATAATTTCAATTCAATTCGGCACATGTAAAATGCGGCGTTTGAATCAACTGTCGAAGTTCAGTCGCATATTCGACTGGATCAGTCGAATATTCGACTGATTCGCATCGAATTGAAATATGTCGCATTTAATTGATTTAGGACGTCGCATTTTACATGCACTTAATTTGGCAATTCGATTCGGCGCATGTATATGCGACGTTTAAACAGGGCCTAACAGGAACGAGATTTCCTCTTCGCGCCATGTGGCGCGGAAGACACCATAAGGGCTTTCTATAAGCAATTTTTTTTGCAGGGTTGGGTGATTGACCCCAAGCCCAACCTCCAACCTGCAAGACCAGGCTATGTTTAGTTAAATGTCAGTTAACTAGTTAAACAAGGCACTGCTTTCCGCGTGTTCAATTTCTTATTTAAGATGTAACAATGACATAGAAAAAAATTATCCTTAATTACCAGAGCTCCTCCTAATTACCGTATGTAAACTTGATTACACGTCATTGATTATTTATTAAGTGATTTGTTTACGTCAGCTCATTACAGTTGTTCGCAACCTTTGCGCAGAGTAGTCACGGTGTTTTAAACTCTGCAGATTAAATCGAAGTCAACGAAGATCCCAACGGTTTTTACCATGGAAGTAAGTTTTCAGGTCTGTTTATTGCGATTTTCCCTCGCCTTATATCAGTAAGGTTCCTTTCGGGCGCCTTTCTTGGGGGTGATTTGGATTCAAGAGGTGGCGAATGGTCCTTCAAAAGACATGGGTCGCGCAAAATTTTCCTCGAATTTCACGGATCTCGCAGTTTCGTTTTTTTGCGGATATGTCCGTCTCGGGGTCTTTTTTTTTCTCGCGAAGTTGTCTCACGGTCTCTCAAGGCTAAGAAAATGTCAAAGTACCGAGTTCTGTTTTTTTTTTTGTAAATGATTTCTGAACTTCTTAAAAACTAAAAATTTTGAGCCCCCATTTAGAACACTTTGAACTTGAAGCCTCGATCGATTTCTTCATTGAAGAACTCAAAATGTCTTGGGCTCGCAGAAAAACTCTAGTCTCGGCTTCTCGCAGTCTCGCATTTACCATTCACCACAGATCACGAAAATCAAAGAAACCGATGAATCCAGTCTGGTCAGAATTTCATCGGCTCATTTGATGCGCCATGAACCGTAGTGATCCTTGGTCACCAATCCTGATCCAAATCACCCCTAAGAAAGCCACCGTCATTTATAGGTTCAGGTCAAAATAGGATAGATTTTGTCTTTTAATGTAATTGAACAGAAATCTTTCGAGTCAAGATTAAGTCAATTTCTGATTTCAAGACAAAAACAATGACGTAACAAAGATCATGGTATATTAACTTGTTACGCGTCACTAATTAATTATTTAAGTGATTTATTCACGTCACCTCATTACAATTGATCATATCCTTTGCGCGCGCAGAGTAGTAAAAAATTCTTCGCCGGCCTGGAGTTAAAAAATCAACGTTAATGAAAAAATAGATACCGACCCTTTGTGATATGAAAGAAAGTTTAACGACTGTTTGTTGTTGAATAACGAGCCAATTAAACAGCCAAAAATGCCATGATGAAATATTCCAAAAGTTTCATTCTATTATTAACATATTAATGGTAAAATTAAATTTTCTCCTTGTGATCAGGTCCAGATGTTTCTAGGAGATCTACTCAGTAAAGTGATGGAAGTTATCTCGTCCAGAGAAGTAAGCGAGTCATCAACTCTAACCTCAGATCCTGAACTTGAAGTCTGTGAAACGCACAACGCTACGCGGGCGAAACTGATTCTTGACGTTTAGGAGAGTGCGTCAACGCTAAACGGAGCAACAAGCGCATCTCCCTCTACCGGCCGAGCTGTTACCTTGACTTAATTATCAGCGACTATTCAAAGGACACTCAATAAAGTGGATAAATGCGGTCGAGATTTATGCTTGTTTAGCAATATCACCATGACCACGAAGGTGAGGCTAACACTAGTGAATGTTGTGACGAAAATAAGGAAAAACCTCGGCAAACTTCACTGAGGCCGATCGAGTCGGATATTCCTTCCAGTATATTTGTCAAGTTTAGCAAAAAAGTTGTAAGAATAGCTTTGAGGCATGATGACTCCGGGAAATTCAGTTTAAACTTTCGCTCATTTTCTTAGTTTTATTCGGCTTACGTGATTACCGCCTACGATACGCTATAGCCGAGACTAGTCGAATCCCTGAACTCTCCTTTCTTCCCGCGCCCTATAGGAGCTGAACCTGGGCGGGCGAAAAGAGAGTGCAGGAAAACTTGCATGCGCATGCTCAGAACGCTGCCAATTTTTCCTATACAAATAACAATTTCTGCATTCAGATTGGTTAAAAGATGTCAATTAATCTCAAATCAGTGGAATTTCACCAGTGCCACGCTAAACCACATTCGATTTGTTTCTTACCAAAATACCAAAGATAAAAAACAAAAATCTTTGTTAAGGTTTGTCGACAGTTGAAAGGTGCACGCGCTACATTGTGCAAATAAGCAGAAACAATACGAAAATAATAATGACGCGTTAATGACGCGTTCTCGTCGCCGATAAGAGATACAGACCACATTTCGATTTTTAGGTTTTCTGTTTTTTACCACAATATCAAGGTCAAAGGAAATGTTAGGTTTTTTAAGTGGTTTTTTTAAGCTGAAAAAGGCATTGCGCGACTCGTACATTGACGCGAGCAGCGTGGTATGGACACTTATCGACAACGGCAAAGTTTCTCTCGCGCGCGCAAAGGATATGATCAATTGTAATGAGGTGACGTGAATAAATCACTTAAATAATTAATTAGTGACGCGTAACAAGTTAATATACCATGATCTTTGTTACGTCATTGTTTTTGTCTTGAAATCAGAAATTGACTTAATCTTGACTCGAAAGATTTCTGTTCAATTACATTAAAAGACAAAATCTATCCTATTTTGACCTGAACCTATAAATGACGGTGGCTTTCTTAGGGGTGATTTGGATCAGGATTGGTGACCAAGGATCACTACGGTTCATGGCGCATCAAATGAGCCGATGAAATTCTGACCAGACTGGATTCATCGGTTTCTTTGATTTTCGTGATCTGTGGTGAATGGTAAATGCGAGACTGCGAGAAGCCGAGACTAGAGTTTTTCTGCGAGCCCAAGACATTTTGAGTTCTTCAATGAAGAAATCGATCGAGGCTTCAAGTTCAAAGTGTTCTAAATGGGGGCTCAAAATTTTTAGTTTTTAAGAAGTTCAGAAATCATTTACAAAAAAAAAAACAGAACTCGGTACTTTGACATTTTCTTAGCCTTGAGAGACCGTGAGACAACTTCGCGAGAAAAAAAAGACCCCGAGACGGACATATCCGCAAAAAAACGAAACTGCGAGATCCGTGAAATTCGAGGAAAATTTTGCGCGACCCATGTCTTTTGAAGGACCATTCGCCACCTCTTGAATCCAAATCACCCCCAAAAAAGGCGCCCGAAAAGGAACCTTACTGATATAAGGCGAGGGAAAATCGCAATAAACAGACCTGAAACTTACTTCCATGGTAAAAACCGTTGGGATCTTCGTTGACTTCGATTTAATCTGCAGAGTTTAAAACACCGTGACTACTCTGCGCAAAGGTTGCGAACAACTGTAATGAGCTGACGTAAACAAATCACTTAATAAATAATCAATGACGTGTAATCAAGTTTACATACGGTAATTAGGAGGAGCTCTGGTAATTAAGGATAATTTTTTTCTATGTCATTGTTACATCTTAAATAAGAAATTGAAACACGCGGAAAGCAGTGCCTTGTTTAACTAGTTAACTGACATTTAACTAAACATAGCCTGGTCTTGCAGGTTGGAGGTTGGGCTTGGGGTCAATCACCCAACCCTGCAAAAAAATTGCTTATAGAAAGCCCTTATGGTGTCTTCCGCGCCACATGGCGCGAAGAGGAAATCTCGTTCCTGTTAGGCCCTGTTTAAACGTCGCATATACATGCGCCGAATCGAATTGCCAAATTAAGTGCATGTAAAATGCGACGTCTAAATCAATTAAATGCGACATATTTCAATTCGATGCGAATCAGTCGAATATTCGACTGATCCAGTCGAATATGCGACTGAACTTCGACAGTTGATTTAAACGCCGCATTTTACATGTGCCGAATTGAATTGAAATTATGTTAAATAATTTATGTTTGCTCGAATGGGAATTTAAAACACGTCACTCGCGCTCAGCAATATTATTCGGCAAAACAAAGCGACGTTTAGATCAAATCAGTCGAACGTATTCATTTGAGTCGACTAAAATTAGCATTTGATTCGACGCATGTAAAATGAGATCTTTAAAACCAGGCGTTAAAGTTCCTACTGAAATGGAATACATGGAATTCTAAACTATGTGACAATCTGTTTTGGCTAAAAGTTTGTTAAAACCGAGGAGACAGGGAGTGAGTAAAAGGGCTCGAGCGGGAGCTGGTATAAGGCACTTTGAGCAGCGGGAACGCGGACGGCGACGGGGACGCCGAAACCTGTGAGAAGATTGGGGAGAGAACGCCGTTGTGACAGAAATTAGGGACCTTAAGTAACGACAACCGGGACGGCGACGGGAACGTCACAGGATCTTGTGGGAAAGCAATACATATCATCGACCTAAACCAGATAAACAGCCCATGACATATTACACCACGCATCACTCAGTTCTTTGAATAGCGAATATCATCGGTCTAAACCAGGTGAGCCATGTTACCCTAAATAGCATTTCTGTTAGCCTAAATATCGTTCGGTTAGCCTAAATAGCGCTCCGGTTAGCCTACATTAGCTTAGATTGGTTGCGGTTAGCTTTTATATTAGGGTTAGGATTTAGAGTAAAAAAAATCAAGAATTTGGCAAAGTGACATAGGTGGTTTGGTGGATATCATTCCCGCTCTGTAATCCGATGATCCGGGTTCGACTCCTCTTCAAGTCAACTTTTTTTTAACTTAAGAAAAAAGTTCAAGTGTGATTTCTACACCATGTATGAAAAATAAGAAGTTTCACATGGTCCAAGTAGATGATGTTGTAGTTGCGCATTCTCGTTCCCAGAGTCTTTGTTCCCCTTGACCAGCGGTCGGAAAACGAGAGCTCTGGAGCAACCATTTTGAAATGACAAAGGAAATAACCGAATTTTCCCCATCCGGTTTCACGCCAATCTCGTTCCCAGAGTCCTCGTTCCCCTTGAGCAGCGGTCGAAAAACGAGAGCTCCGGGAGCAACCATTCTGAAATAACAAAGGAAATAACCGAATTCTGCCCACCCGTTCACTGCGCAGTCTACATCTATGGCGCATGCCTGAAATGGTTGCTCTCAGAGCTCTCGATTCCTGCCGCGGGCCAGACGGATCGTGGCTCTGGGGACGAGAATGGTTTCACGCAGTCTGCATCTATAGCGCATGCCTGAAATGGTTGCTCCCAGAGCTCTCGATTCCTGCCGCTGGCCAGAAGGATCGTGGCTCTGGGGACGAGAATGGTAGTTGCCATTCTCGTCCCCAGAGCCCACGATCCTTCTGGCCTGCGGCAGGAATCGAGAGCTCTTAAGCCGTCCACACACCACCTGCCTCGATTAGCCTTGCTATTTGCAGGTGGTGTGATATTTGTATATTTAAATGTAAGGAATAAAGATGTTGTTGTAGTTGTTGTTGCTGCTCTGGGAGCAACCATTTCAGGCATGCGCCGTAGATGCAGACTGTGCGAGACCGGATGGGCAGAATTCGGCTATTTCCATGGTTATTTCAAAATGGTTGCTCCCCCTTGCATACGGCGGCTGAGCCCGCGGTACGAGCGGCAGTCAAAACTTAGCTGTCCTACCGAAACGACACGATAATAGCCTTTTTCTTCGCAGGTAACAAAAATAGAGACAATGCTAAGGTTGCTTTGGCGTCTTCTAATAGTAAACTCGAGAATTCCGGGTTTAGTTTGACGAGAAACAGGGTATTTTGTTCAAAATAAGACAACTATCACCCTACCTTGCGACCCTCGACGAATAGTCCAGTTTCGAATTCGCCATGACCGCTGAATAAAAGCACTGACAACGCATTTGTACAGGGTTAGCCTCGACCTAAAGTAAACTATTTACAAATTCCAGCGAGGAGATGACCTGTTTACAGCTCTGTGTATTGTTTAATTTTCAAATTTGTGGCACTTTCCCGCCGGTATTTATGAATATTTTTCTCAGGTCGAGGCTAACCCTGTACAAATGCATTGTCAGTGCCTTTATTCAGCGGTCATGGCGAATTCGAAACTGGACTACTACGAGCGAGTCGCCATGCCGGACGCCGGCGACTCAGATTTGGCGCCAAATTAGAAGCTTGGAAACACAAACTTCTTCATATTTTTCACATTTTAAGAACTGATAGGGTTTTGACAATTGTAAATCTCTTTTCGTGAATATTTAGTGCCATCTCCGGCGACAAAAGTTGCCTGGCTTCAATGGCTTTCCTGCAAACTTACATTGACGTCAGGACAGTAAAGTTTTTACCGCCTTCTGAATCCTGATTGGTCAATTCAAGTTTCCCGCGCGCCGACCGTATGCAAGGGCCAGAGCTCTTCACAGCGGTCAAACGATTGAGCATTCGCGTGAACACGCGCGTGATTTACGCACTTCCGGTCACTTTCCCTCTTCATCCCACAAAATTTCCACGGTCAACCTCCGCCACTCGAACCATCTCGGTACTAAGTTCAATCATTCTGCCCCAACAAACGTTCTTTTCCCGAGTTTTACTGCTTAGGCAACAGCCTTTCTGATCCGAGAATCTGCCCCAGAGAGACCCAAGACAACTATCGCGATAAAAAACACAAGTCTTCATGTTTCGCTACGAACTCGTAAATTCGACAAGAAAATTCACTATTGTTGCAGAGATAGTTTCTTTGTTGAAAAAGGTATATAAAAGAGACGCCCCTTTTAGAGCTGTGTTTAAGGTAAAAACCTTAGCTGTTTTGTTTTTGCCTTATCCTCGCGAAATGAAACACATACCGCGAAATTTAAATCTGGCGCCATTTTGGCGTTTGCTTGTTTCTATAGAAATGGTGCAGTCCATTCCCACGTGAACTCTATCGCGCGCGCGTGGCTTAAGCATGCGCACTCATTTGACGGCTGTGGACCAGAGCTCTCGTTTTTCGACCGCTGGTCAAGGGGAACGAGGCTCTGGGAACGAGAATGGGTAGTTGCAGGAAAACCCAAAAGGAACATTGCGCATGACTGGCGGGGAACTGGTTGACGTTCTGCGTTTAGGCCCGACGTGAGTTCATTTCGCGTTGTCTGAAAACGTGAGCTTTCGCTTTCGTTTGTGCTGCTGTGTTAACGCTAATTAACCCGTAATACGAATTTCTAGGAACTTTAATTGTTTGTTTTCTCTTGTTATGTGCCATATTTCATTTTAAAGAAAGCTCGAGAAAGCTGAAGCGAACTCAAGGCAGTCGGCGAACATGTGCGTACCGTGAAATATATTTGGAAAGCTTTATATGTAAATAAATTTTTCCTTTCAAGAAGTACTCAACTGTGAAATTGTTCATTATGGTGAGATTCTAGCACATTTAAAGGGGTGGACGCTATGAAAACTTGTGTAGCAGTTTTCATTTTCAGTCGTAAGATCAGTGGTTTATTTACATTTCTCAAACTCATTAATTATTCATGCAGCTCTTACCCAACCAGAGATCTTATTCAGATCAGGTGGATGAGTTTAGAAACCCAATGAAAAACGAGTTGAAAACACGGCCATGAAAGAAACCCGTGTTTGAAAGGATTTCTTAATCTGCATATTCATAAAGCAATAAAAACACGTGGCGACCAGGGTGCATTCTGCATAGACCCCACGCCGAAGTTACGCCAAGGGCTTTGAAAATGTACGCCGAGGAGGCCACAATTCTGGGCCGTTGGTAGCATACTACGCCAATAATTGCCCCAGGGCCCAGATCTTTTGTCGCCGCGGCGCCGCGAAAGAGAGGCGGGTAAGAGAAATCCTGGACACTAGTTTGTTGAAGTGATGTCCACGCTCGCTATCAGGAGCAAAAGCATTTACTTTTCATCTTGTGTGTTCAGTGGTCGCGTTTTTTTTTTATTTTATGTAGCTAGAAATCGAGGACGTAAGAGCCGGCTAATATGGATTCAGGTTTTCGCTTATCGTTGACAAGGAACTATGAATTCCATTTTTGTCAGTTATCACGTCTGCGCCTCATAATTTTAGAAACAATATTGTTCATAGAAACCGATAATATTCAAGGTGTGCACTTTAACTTTCCCACAATATGCATTACTTACATATACCATCGTGCTTCACTTGCACAATTTTGCATTTGCTAACTTGTCAAGAAATATACATTTTGTAATCTTTGCGTTCGCATTCATAGGTCAACTTGACTTACCAGAGAAAAGTCAGTAATTAGGTATACAGCGGGTGGACCAAGAAATGTCCAAATTCCTGAAGAAAAGCAATCACATTCGAGATGAGCGTTTCGATCTATTGGAAACGCTTCAAGAAATCGCGAACAGTTGCTGAATGTTCTTGTTCCTTTAATAGTTGCCACGGGGCTTCGGGAGGAAGATTTCCAGACAATTTTAATGCAATCCTTAAAGATACCATCATTTCTATGGTAGAGAAGTTGAATGCCGTCGAGTAATTCATCATTCGTCGGGATGATGACGAGGATGAAGCTGTTGAGGACTAACGAGAACTAATTTCCACAACAAAAAACGGCTCTTTTAATTTAGGAGCCACAACGAAAAAGAAAGCATTGATCAACAACTAGTTTAAATTTTGTTAAACGCTTTATTTTAAATTCATAGTTCGCGACCAGTGCGAATTTTTTCTTAGGAGGGGGGCTGGGAATTCGAGGTTGTGCGACCGTTTTGGTCACTGGTCAGTACATTGTTTTTGAAAATATAAGTACGGAATATTACACAGTCGGGACAGCAAGTTCTAGTGTTTCTTCCAATCAAGAGCTAGCGAGCCGCGAGCTTTCACTGAAAATCAGCGAAAAGCAATAGCCCACTGCCCACATTCAAATAGAGTGTAACACCGGACGCGATTAGGCGCGCGCTCAGTTAGGGGATCGTTTTGGGGGCAAGAAGTTGAAAACAAATGCGTGCATGTGCTCTGTGCGCGCGTGCCTTTCCTAGCTTCAGGTTTCCACTGTCCTGAAAGCGAACAAACTCGCCTTCGAAAGTGCAGGTATTAGGTCAGCGGCTGCCTGCCAATGTTGGCTGGATACAGGTATTGTATTGAGAGGCGTTCTGCAAAGGTATATACACTCAAGAGGACCGTAAATTTATTTTATTTATTGGCCACAGCCGCCATAGGTCAAGTAGCCTTTCGTGGCTACGCCAAGGTAGTGAGGGTACGCCATTTATGCCAAATATTGCTTTATCGCTCGCTTCTGTACGCCGACATCTTGCCGATCGCACGCCGGTACGCCGCAAGATTTTAAAACCCACGCCGAAGATATTCGGTGTAACCTAAACTAAATGCACCCGATTAACAACTTTATTTAATCACACATTTACGAAGCAAAATTTTAACCTAAATTATTTACTGCTAACGTTGAATGTAACGGTACAGTTGTTAAACTACCCAAAACAGAAAAGCCCATTCTTTTTCTAAATCTAAATTCTCGCTCGATGGTGGCGACCTCGTGTTTTCGTTCACTTTCAACCTTGCTGTACACTTCCGACCTAAATTGGCACTGACATTTTATCAGACCAAATGCACATGTTACCTCGGAATTGCGCTGGCCACACACTTTTCCTCTTCTTCGCTAGTTTTAGGAGGTCTAAATCTGCACTTTGCCATTTGCTCTGTCAAGCAATGTGTTCGCTCGGAACTGACAAACAGCTAGGTAACAACGTGACATCAGTTGATGAATATTCCAAAATTGTCACAGCGCAGCAATTAGGTGATAGGATCACGCACATTGTTTTGAGGATCATGCACATTTCACGTCTCAAATATAATAGTTGAATTGGGAAATCTTATTCAAATGATAATTTAAACTAATTTTCTTTGTTGGAGAAGTAATTTCAAAAACTCGTGCTTCGGGATCGTACCTGCGGTACTGGAATATCCCGAGCCCGGTACCGCGCCTCTGTACAGTCTGGAGAGGGAATCGACTGCAATTGCCAGGTGTGTTTGGAGACACCATGCTTTGAGAGCACTAGAATCGAGGAAGATATGGACTCTGTAAGCCTTCTGAACCTGAGAGTGTAGAAGAGAGCGGGACGCTACTATTCTCAGGTGAGTTTCGGTTCTGTTTAAGCACTAAGTTTCTTTTACGCGGGAAATGTATACACGTGAGTACTAACATATTTGTTCTCTCTTTTACACAGATGACACATCATCAGAGCCGCCCTCAACGAACGAAGAACCATCGATTCTAGAACCAGTT
>JAHPZR010042877.1:20000-21422 GCA_019787425.1 Platygyra sinensis | reverse complement strand
CACAACAGCACATTAAATTGTTTCTCCATTTCATTGAAGAGGATGAGTAGATATATGAAACTGGCATTGTCGATGACAGCGACGGTCAGTTTAACGCACATCTTTCGCCCGTTTCACAAACGCTATTTTGTCCATTAAGGGCAAAGATTAGACAAGGGAACGCAGAAATCACTACCGAATTTTACAAACGCAGACACACTAACCTTGTGAAATACACCGTAAGTTCTCAGCGTCTTCGATGAAACCTTTCTCCAAGTTGAGCTTTATATTACTGTGTTGGCTTGTCGTATCCGTTACTAAGAGACTCTCCTCAGCTTCCTTGTTGCTAGCTTCTTTGTTCTTTAGCTTCCTTGTGGTTTCAGCGCGTGTCAGTTTCGTTACAATTCGTTCCAGCTATCACTTATCTCACGTTATCATTGTTTTGTGAGTAAGTAGTTGGGGGTTGGGACTGAGTGAGTCTATATTAATCTCATTTATATTTAATTGAATTTTTAGTTATATATGTATCGTTTAATGGTTTAATAGTTTAATTAACTTATTGTTACGCGCATGTGATCCTATTATATCTTAACACGCGGAACGCCGATTGTACGCGGACGCAATGGTCGATGTTTTGTTTCCGAGTACGAGTCCACTGACTTTTGTGAAAGTGATTACAAACCTCGTTCCCTGGGTCTTCTCCACTTTCAAAATGGTAGGTAGGAGAAACCCTAGCCAAATCTTACGAGAATGCCGATTGGCTTTACCGATTCTAAAGAAATATGGCAAGCACAACGTGATTATAAGTATTTGGAGTGTGTCTATAAAGAAAGACGATTTGTTTGATTTGCCGATTTTTTGCCCTGATACCTCGACTTCAAATGATCGCGCGCAACCGATATTATTTAAACAAAGGTGGCGTCCCGAGGAACGATTTCTACAATCTTGGACAGTGTAAAATGGAACTATTATCCCCCATCCCTCCCAAAGCAATGATGAAGACGCGAAGGAGCAAAAGCGAGCCATTTTGGCATCATTGAAATGGGGGGAGGGGTGGTCCAGATGTTCCATTTATTTTGTCCAAGTTGTATGCAGGGTTTCAACATGACAAGACATAGGGAGCTAGTAATTAGGAATAATGTTTTTCCTCTCCTACTATTTTCTTTTTTTTTTCCTTTTTTTTTTTTCCTTTCTACGGGTAATAGAAGTTGAACTGTTTTTTTTTCCGTCGTAAAATTCGCTGGCAAGCGCACTGCCATTCACTCCATCTCCCTCACATTAATGAGCCCTCCCTCCACGTACACCTCATATTGCCACCTCGTCAGAGGTTCCAAAAAAATCAACCGTTGTGAAAGTATCGTTAAAATACATTTAAAAGGACCAAAATTCAAGGTTAAGTTCTGAAAAACTAAGAAAGGTAGCTTAATCGGAGATGTGCAGTGT
>JAHPZR010042877.1:10000-12500 GCA_019787425.1 Platygyra sinensis | reverse complement strand
TGGCCAAAGAATAAGAGTTTTACGCACATTCAGTTGTGGACACCTTTTTCGCGTCCTCAGGTGTGCGCTTACAAGACCCTCGATCCGCTGTATCTTCATAGTCAAAACTAATTATAAGCAGGAAACTGAGCAAATATCGTAAAAATGTTCTGTATACTAGTAAAGATCAGATATCCAAACACCGTCATCCTTATGAACCTGACTTGAAGTAGCACATACCCTGGTTACCAAATATTGCGTATTTTACTGACTAAACAATAATGATTAATTGGAAAAAAAGGTAGCTTCAAAAGTTATATTTCTGTTGATCTAGTTGGCATTCGGCATAACGGTAAAATTTATACCTTTAACTATCCCAAACCTTGCTAAACATTCGGCCTACTTTTTAGTTGGCCTTTCTTGCTCCATATATGTGGTAACTTGGCGGACTTTCGGACCTGTCTGTCTTCGAAGATTTCTGCTGGTGATGAACCAAATAACGAATTTAGATTGTTTTTAACTTTTTTGTAACAAATTTCCGTTTGATTTAGTCGCAAACCCTTTTCAAGCATTCTGCTCGAGAGTACAATACTGGACAAAAAACTTCCTTTTCAGATCGCGGGCTTTTGCAAAACTTTACATGTAAGTAGAAATGGGGAAAGCATTCAAAGAAAGGTCACCCTGGGTGAGGCTGGCGATCACCGAAGAGAGCATCCTGTTTACCATAGCCTGTGTTATTGCCATAGCCAAAACCTTTGTTCTGGAAATTAACAGAAGCTGGCTTCCTTGAGGAAAAAGGTTTCGTAGGGAACATCCCTGTATACATACCTCGCGTTTCCCGTCTTCCATCTTCACCGCCAGCCCACCGTATTCTGCAGGATCCCTGGGTGTGTTGGGTCTTACGGCTGATAACCTGAAAAATACAGATCGGCGAGTAAGACGGTCATCAACGAATGTACACCGACATTTGAGCAAGCTATAAAACTCTATTGCAGAAAAAAAAATTCACAAGAAAGGTAATTTGCTGTCTAGGAATTAGGAAAGGTCCCAGTGCATCTCACCTTTGTTACCAAACAAATGTGGAATACGCACTAATCTTGCTAATGTCAGAAGACGCTCTTGAATAGAACAGAGTTTGCGAGGCGCACCCCGAATTGGCTTAGACCTTATCTAGTAGACAAACTATTCCCAGAGATAATAATTATTATCTCGTGTTATGGTGGTCAGTTCTCTTAATGCGATTAATAGAAGACATAGAAAATAAAGAATGGCAGCGAGTTTGTGGTAAGAGGCAAAAATTAAATTTGACCCCTCTACCGTTTGTTCTTGGTAGCCTTACCTGTGAGCTAGATCACGGCATATACTGAAGATTAAGTTCACAGTAACCCAGTGATAAGAAATTTCAAAATCGGACGAGCGCGAAACGCGAGGCCGATTTGAAATTATGAGCACGATTACTCCCTGCCGGAATTGTACGATTAATCGTATCTATAACAAATCTCCGAATTAAAAATGTCTTCTAAGAACTTCTTTTGATCGAAAACGTCTCTAGCGCTTTTCCTCAGTTTTGAAAACTCAGTGTATAGAAAAAAATGCGAAGGAAGCCATCAAAGCGCGCGTAATTGACGTCAAAATCACGTGGGTATCCAATTAAAAAAGTTCAAATCGGACACCTGTAATTTGATACTACGTGATCACGCGCAGATAACGTGACAAATAGGCGCCCGGGGAACCAATCACGATCGAGAATTTTGTTATAGATACGATAACTAATGTAGTAGGACTGCAATACGGTCTTGTCATAAGAGTGATAACAATGTTGGATGACACGAAGTCTTATTACCAATTAATCATAAACATTACAATTTCCGAGAAAAGAAGAATAGCTAAGTTATGAAAGAAAGGGAAAATTTGCAATAAATTACTGACAAACGGGACGTAAACATTCTATGGTCACCATGCCTCCTACCGGCAATTAGGCGCCAAAATCACAAACGCAAGCTTGCACGCACGCACATAACTACAACTTTGAATGTGATTGGTTGGTTTAAATTACATCTTTGAATGCAATTGCCTTATTGAACTGTCTGATAACAAACTGTCCGATCGGTGACAACTTGGCGAGTGAACAAGCAGAAAATTAGAGCTTTTCAAACAAATCACACTCGAGGAAATTCTAATTTTTATGATTGAACTGGATATTAAAAAACGGTTTTGTTGGAGAAATTCCTTTCTACCTACCTCTCCGCCCACCATGTATCAGGTGTGTATTTACTACATGCGATTCTTTTTTTTTTTTCTAGCTCTTTTCCACTGGGTTCTTTTTCAGGGACCGTCTCCAAAGCCCTATTCTTCTCGGACTTTGCTCCTTCACCGGGGTACACATTTTTACATCGCAATTCTTCCACGTCCTTCTTCAATGCTTTATATTCCGCTCTCAGTGACCGTACCCCTTCCTTGTCATCAGCAGCGGCCTTTTCAAGCTGTTTTTGCAGCGCTGCCAGGTCTTTCTTCAGTGCCA
>JAHPZR010042877.1:0-5000 GCA_019787425.1 Platygyra sinensis | reverse complement strand
CACAGAAATCATCCTTTTTTTATGGCTGTTTAGGAAAGATCTTAACCATCGCAGAAGTTTATATCGAGTCCGGGCAAATTGTACTTCCATTGAAGGGTTTTTATCCTCTAATCGACGAGTCACCTTCGCGACGACTTCGGCAAGATTTTGAGACAATGTAATAAGAGAAATGGATGCGTACAACGAAGGATACAAGTGGCACACTTCAGGAAGTAAGTAAACCTACTTTTAATTTTAGAGCCCTGTTTTTTGAGTTATTTTTTTGTAAAAAAAATACCTCTTAGTCGGCGCGTCGAGTATGTTGTGTACGGGTCAATGGATCAGTGAGTGAGTCAGTGAGTCAGTGAGAGATGTATGTATGTCACACCAATAAGATGGGATCTACTATAAACAGCCAATCAAATTTCTTGTTTTAAAAGTAAATGGTACACGAGAAGATTTGATTCCGATACAGTTCAGAACTGCCATATTTATTCTTCTATAAAAGAAGAGGAAGTATTCATATATTGAGTTTACTTCGGCATTTTCTGTGGGTTAGGCTGAGGATTTTAATTATGGACGAGATGAATGTTGAGGTTTGAAACAGTGCGTGAGCTAGTTGTATGCAAATGGACGAGATGTTTTGATTTTTAGTTACAAATGGTAACTTGATATTTTTGTTTTTCACAAGGAGTAAATTTAATTAGACGTCACGCATCGTTGCTTCTAGTTCTTAGGAAATGTTTTAGAGGAGACGAGACTATTTTGATTTGAAAAAGTTCGAACGTTTACGATAGGGACAGGTTACGATTGTTGTGTTCTTGTTGCGTGCAAATATAACGAGATATTTTTATTTTTTAGTTACAAAGGGTAATTTGACACTTTTGTGTTTCACAAGGGAGTAAATTCAATTAGAGCTGGCAAATCATCACCACTTGTTCCCACGAGATGCTTGCTATTTTTAGTTACAAATGGTAACTTGATATTTTTGTTTTTCACAAGGAGTAAATTCAATTAGACGTCACGCATCATTGCTTCTAGTTCTAAGGAAATGTTTTAGAGGAGACGAGACAATTTTGATTTGAAAGAGTTCGAACGTTTACAATAGGTAGAGGGAACGATTGTTTTGTTCTTGTTGCACGCAAATATAACGAGATATTTTTATTTTTTAGTTACAAAGGGTAATTTGACACTTTTGTTTTTCACAAGGGAGTAAATTCAATTAGAGCTGGCAAATCATCACCACTTGTTCCCACGAGATGCTAGCTATTTTTAGTTACAAATGGTAATTTGACTCTTTTGTTTTTCATATCGGAGTAAATTAAATTAAACTTTCAACGTGTCAGAACGGTTTTTTCTCTTTCTTTCTATTTTCGATGAAGAAGTGTTGTGTAAAAAAAGTAAATTTACGACTCGTATAAAATGCGAAAAGGTCTCTTAACTTGAGTATTTTGAGCAAAATTCCTCTTGGGGGTTGGAAGGGCTATGTGATCGATGAGTGAGGGAGTTATGCATGTGCGCGTGTCACACCAATCACGGTGTGGGTATCAAAGAAGGAATCAAATTGCCTGTTAGAAAATAAGATGGTACCTACATTAATCTGGAGCAATGTCGGATTATTGTACGTTGTTCAGTCAAACATTTGATGGCTTACTATTTAGCCATCTTACCATTACCGATGTAACATGGTATGTACATCATAAATTCCCAGTTTCTTTCTTGCTGTACATCGCAACCAAAAAACCTTAACTAAATCGTTACTGTAAACAGTTCTACGAATGCTCCTATCACAAAAAAAAATAACTCTTGCACGCTTGCGTGCCTTGTTTAATCTAGATGAGAAGGTTACACAGTGCTTATCATGTTTTCGAGTCGGGCACCGGAGACCCGTAAGCTCACAATGGATATATTTGAACAAGTTTCCTTTTCTCCATACATTTTCTTATACGATTTCACAGCATTATGGCCGCAGTGCGCACGCGCAAACCGGCCATCTTGACCCAAATTTCTGGCAATGAAAAACATGTAAAAGGCGTGTGGAAAGACCTAAAATGTTCTATAGAAATAGATTAGGTTAACATCTTCTTTTGCTCGATTTCAGAGAGAATCGATTACTGCCAGTTAAAGATTCGATAGCTGGCGACTATTCCAATAGGAATAAAGTGTTTTTGATCCATTGCCCATAGCATGCTTGTAACTTCTTGTGTCAGTTAATGTATTCCAAGTGAAGATGACATTAGGGACTGGCCATCAAGGACTTTAGGAATTGCTAACTTATCATATACTACTGTACCTCCTCTCTTGGAATCTCTTGCACTCCACATTCTTGAGGACAATCCAAAGGAAAGACTGTGCATTCATAATCTTTATGATGCTGTTAAGATGAATGGGCGGCAAATTTGAGAAAGCAACTACAAGTGGTAGGAAAAAATGCAATTTTCTTCACATATAAAGGTTTTGGAAACAAAAATGAATGCTGCAAACAATGTTTCCCTTATGGCAAAACTAAAAAAATGGTAAACATGCGCATGCTACGCACTTTCAGGCCTAATACTTGATTATATGCATTACATGTAAAATTCATCCGATGTCACTATTTTGGAGCTGAGTTTTTGCCGATGAAAAGGACTCTTCGATGCCAAAAATGGCAATAACACAACACTCTTAGACTGATCATTCTGTACTCCAACTGAGTGTTTATCACATGCAGGGATCGCTTTGTCTTCTGCTTTTTTGCTTATTGATAATACCCCAATGTGATCTCCACTGTGGAAATGCAAGGCATCAATAAAATCGAGAAATCATGGCTTCCATTGCTAATTTTTTCTTGTATTTAAGCTGTGTCCAGTTGATTCTGGAGAAACATAAATGAAATTACTCCCAAGTATCCGTTCTAATTGGGTCACTCTTCCAATTTCGGAATTGAATCTCCACAGCATCTGGATCTTGGGAGTAGAGTACTCGATAGAGTGCCCCATTTTGCTTCATTGGGTCGTAAAGAAAATGGGTTTGTTGCGCAAATAAACACCATTATACTTCCTGAGGAGGGAAGAGTGCAGTTTTTCTCCTTTCCTTGAGCGAGTAGCATAACTAAGTGTAGGTGTCCCTACAAGACACCCTCCCCCGCGTACGGGCGGGGCGGGGGGGGGGGGGGGGGGGCGGCAGCCCCCCCAGTCGCAGAAAATTTTGAGATTTTTCGGGCAAAACGCTGATGATTCGGGCAAAAGTACTCGGGAGAAAGCATTCTAAAAGGCACTCAAGGCCTGGCTTGAGGTTACTTTCACTAGCGTTTGTCTTGTCAAATCGGAGTTAAGTGTCATTGTCAGAGAAAACCGGGCAGAACCAAAAGATCGAGGTCGGCCGTTTACCTTCATCTTTTCACAGTATAAAAGCTATCCGAAAAGATTAACAACCATGATATTTGCCGAGGTAGGCGTTCGTTTTTCTTCGAGATATTACCTCATCATGATTTTGGCCTCTCAAGCGGTCTAAAATGGCCGAAATTTCGGCCAACTTTAGGTGAGCCTAAAAGATACTTCGTACATATTCCAGAAACTCTTATTTTCGTGCGATAATATTTGGCCCCTTATTAGTTGACTGAGATATATTTGAATTTTTTCACTTTAATTCTACGGTTTTCACGAGGTGCCAAATATCATCGCCGAATCGTTAAGGAGCGTGACCTAAATTTTAGCCATTTTCAGCGAGTCGTTTTTCAAAAGTGCGGCAGTTTATTTCCACAAAAAGACGATTTTCTGATAGTCTTTTACACTGATATCAATATCCAGTTTAGTTAAAATTGGTATCTACAAGCAAATCGGAGTAATTGGTCTCGCAAAGTCCAAAAAAAATCATCGGTCAGACATATTTCCCGCCAAATGTTTAGCGAAGAATATCACCTTATTCCGACTTTCTGCGCTTGTTATCCATGATTTGCTGAAAGATCTGCACAAAATAGTTAGCTGGACTGCAAAATAGAATATTTAAGCTGTGACATCGGGATTAACTATGCAAACATTTCAAACTCGCCAAATTCTTGCCATTATCAAGACTAAATTTTCCCGCGAAAATTCTATTTTTAACGTCACGCGGCAAAAACAAACTGGATCCTCAGTTCGCTGCCTTTTTTGTTTTTATGTAGAGCAAAGTACAAGTTAACAGTGAGCGAAGCTTTACCCGAAATTTAATTTTGGGACTACTGCATACGTCTTGTTTACATTGATTTTCTCGTTTTCGGAAGGCGTGACGCGTTACAGATTAAAAGGTTAGACGACTGGGCCGCAATTTCGATGTCACTTGAAGGTTTCTCCATGGTTTTGAAAACATTAACTGTTCTTTCGGATTAGAAAAATCGCCTAGCAGTGCGTCAAAGTTAGATAAGAAAGTCAGGAATTCGGAATTTTTAAATAAGTTTAAAGCTAAAATCCGAAAATTAGATCTAGTTGGGATGCTGGAAGATAATTGTATAAGCATCTTAAAGAGCGGTAATTATGGAATTGAGGATTTTACTCATGGATTGAAAATAGTGGTTTGAGAGGGGATTAGTCTTCAACCTTTGGTTTTAAGGAAGCTATAGCTAGCGTGGATTTATGGGATACTGATATGTTAAGATATTTTTTAGGAACTAGTTTTAAAATACAGCGTATTTTAACGGTTATTACTAAAAATTAGTATTTTGGATCAGATTAATATATTTCTTCTTAACTTTTAATTCACTAGTAGTTAGGTGTCCCCAATTAGTTTACGTATATGTAAGCTAGATCTACCTGACACATTAATAAAGTTATTAATTGATTATTGATTGATTGGTTGGTGGTGGGTCAGTTTTTCTTCAGTTATTAGCAAGCAAACGTAATGGTGGAGAAAAGACGTCAGAAGTGGTGTCTATTTAGTGCAGCTGAATTTAAATAACGAGGAAACATTGGATACGACGTAACTTACGAAAGAATCATAGAAGACAGACCACTAGGATAATACGTGTTACCATTGCTAGGTCAGGATTTCCAGCCGGGGGGGGGGGG
>JAHPZR010042875.1:10000-11846 GCA_019787425.1 Platygyra sinensis | reverse complement strand
AGCAAATTGAGCAGCTGAGAAGGCAACTTTGCCAGGCTGGTTTTACCATCTAGTGGAATTAAGTTTTTCTTACAAAGAAGTTCATTTCTAGTAGGTTTACCTGCCTGTGAAAACCAGTAGCAACCTTTTGGAAACGTTAATGAAACCCCTAATAGATGCAAAAACCATTATGTTTGTAACAACTGCACAACGCGCATCATTTTGTTTCATTATTTTAATGATCATCTGGTGTCAAGTTTAAAGAACACTGCTCCATTGTTTCTAGATACCATAATTGCAGTCAGGCATGATAATAAAAATTAAAAAGCTGTTGACACTGATCATGACTAAAAACTTTTTTGTGTGAACAATTCGGTTCAAAAGACTATTAACCTTTTTCAGCATAAATGGTGTACAAATGTAAAATGCTTTAAAATGAATTAACATATTTACATTCCTGACATTTACAAGGCCGTAGGCAATCCCAAGTGATGTTTCCCCACGGCTCTTTTTAAGGCACTCATTTACGTACATTTTTATGCCATTTATGCTGAAGAAGGTTATTAGTATTTTTAACAGAAACATCCACACAAAAAAGATTTTAGTGCAGTGTTAACAGGGTTTTAATTCTCATTTCTCGAGAACTTCTTGATAAAAATCAGTGATTTTAATACTATTTTAAATTAGGGGCACAACCTATGACATTATTGCTTTCCTAATTTGCATAAAACAAAAACACTCAGTATCTCAGGCTCGATCTAAACCGAAAGAAAATCATTCCAAAAAGGGAAACTTGATTCTTCTTAAGCAGTTATTGCCATTTAATAAAAAAATTATAAAATATAAAAGGCTTCTGTGCTGCCACACTTACCAGTAATTTGCTATATTAATAACAACACAAAATTTTTTTTTTCTATCAAACTGTTAAATTGAAAGAATAGAAGAATTTTTAAACTTCAAGAGAATTCATGATGAGGAGATGTCGAGCTTGAAATTTGTGACAGCTGTTAATATTGCAAGCAATGCCACACCATCAGGCCTTTGGATTGATTTGACAGATTCATTTGCACTGTGTGTTCTTGCAACTTTGAAACCATACTTTGTGTACAACTGTATGGCAGCTACCTGAATGTTGGAAGTTGTTAAAACAACCATCGTCATTTTTTGTTTCTTGGCATGTGTAATCACGTCAGTAAGCATTCGTTTACCAATCCCCATTCTTTGATAACGTGGCACCACATACATTCGCTGCAGTTCAAATACTCCTGGCTCATGGTTCTCATCACGACGGAGTCCCACCATCCCAACAACTTTACCACACAACTCAGCTACCCACATGTGACAGCCTTCATCTGACATGTACGACTTCTCGATATCCCTAAAATCAGTTCTCATTGCATACTGGATGTACTTGTTACTAGCAACATGCAGACTAATGAAGAAAAATGTCAACAGAATCAAAATAATAACCACAAACACCACAAAAATCCAAGTTGACCACAAAACTGCTGCAAGTAATGTGAAGATAGTTGCCATGACAACATGCCATGATGATTTTGACAAGAAAGTTATAGCAAGATTCTTGATGTAATCCTGAAATCCGTCCAGGAAAATCTCAACACAGTCTTTTTGGTCGGAACGTTGAAAGGAGCGAATGGTTAGCCTGTCTTTGACTTCAGGGTAATGTGTGGTACAGTGTTGTATAGCATCTGAGGAAACCATACTGTTCTGACTTGTAAGAAAGAAAAAAAGAAGACTATAATTTAAAATACTATAAAATAAAGCTGAGAAACTCTAGGATTGTACAAAGTCAAAGGATTGTGCTTGCCCTGCCAGCTTTTCTTCCTTCTGCGAGTTTTTCTTTTTC
>JAHPZR010042874.1:22500-29797 GCA_019787425.1 Platygyra sinensis | reverse complement strand
AACTGGATAGGTAATCGGGGGTTGAAACCTATTTTCTTCATCAAATGTGCCATTTTCACAAAATAATGTAACAGGACCCAAGGGCATGCGACTTTCTTTGGAAGATTTACACTGTTCAGCTGGAGAAACCACAGACAATAGAGTTGTGTTCTCCTTGGGTGTTTTTTGACATGGAGCTGATATGATCTGTGGGAGAGAAACATTGTCAGAGGATATTTGCACATAAGGAGTGGCTTCAACATCAGTAGCATAACTGGGGAGCAGTCTGGGATCATCCTCATCCAGCTCTTTTGGTAGCTCATGGGTTTCATCAAATGCACATTCAGATTCCATGAACTTGCTTTTTAGTAGATAATAAACAGGTGGAATGGGCTTGTCATTGTTGGCAGCAAGTATTGCCATTTTCAAGTTCTGCTTCATTTGTTTATCAGTCTCTTCACTAACATCATTTCTAGAAACTCCAAAAAAATGCTCTGAAACTGTAGGGGTTGCTCTAAATTTCTTTGCAGGAGGCTGCTCACCAAATTTTGATTTATAAAAATGGATTTCTTCAATGGTTACTGGATCAACAGAGGTACCTAAAGAGAAGAAATTGAATGAAAATTATTTGTCTTTCTTATTCAGGAAACTATGGGTACATATACTATTTTCAAATGAAATTAAAAGGGAAGGTGACATGAAAGCTAAGCTAAGTTTTGTTCACCTTTAGGATTTGACCAGCTACAAGGTAGGTCTGTGCAGGTTGGATCTGCTGGCAAGGTTGTTTTGCCTTCAGAAACAATGTCACAAAGTACAAATAACAGAGCACCAGCATGGCTGCAGTCACCTCGTAATCTGCAGGAGTAATAATAGAAATTTACCAAACCCCTAATATAAAATAAACTTCTTGAGAAAGGTGTTAAAGATCATTCAATAAATTTAATCTGATAAATGTTATTTTAGACAGCCATGTTACAGAGAAGTTGGTATTGAAAGGTTTCATTTTCCAGGACAGCTAGTCAACCACATAACACACCTGAATTCTGCGGTCAGCATACTAATGATCATAAAAACAGGCCTGAATGAAACTACAACAACTTGCCTGTTACAGTGACAGCGAGAACAAAATGTTCTGATCACAGTATGCTTCACTTTTCTGAATTAAGAACAGATAAGTTGTAAAACATAATTGATTACTTACCCGACAGCGCAAGAACAGTAAGCATAAACAGGCTTGCTGGTATCTTTCTCAAGCACTATGTACACAATCTTTGTTTCCTCTGGGTCCGTGGAAAACGATGGATTGCAGCATCCCCTTAAGGCCCACATGGTAGGATATTTTGGCAAAGAACAAACCCTGAAAGATCACATCAAAATATATGTAAAGGTAAAATCTGGTTGAAGAAAAATATTAAAGAAAACTAAATTAATCTCTACATTGAAACAGATACATAAGCTTGTGCTGCAGCATTAAAAAATGTAACATAAAACGGATAGTTTCCCTCATTGAGTTCCCTTGACAATTGACACAGTTCCAATTAAAAAATAAATCACATTGTTATAATATTGCAGAAGCGCTTAGGCCATGGTTTCGCAATTAATTTGTCCGCATATATGATGCAAATCAGGAGTCTACTATGATATGTTACACTCACTGCTTACTTAACTGAGTGAATTCCCTGTTTGTGCTGCCAAGCTCGAAGGGTCTTGTACTTTCTCACATCAGTTTGGCTGTAACCAACCCCAAGCAAAAATTCCTTAACAAGGGCCTCATCCATTAGCTGCGGGATGGATAGCAAGCTTTTCTTCCAATCGTTTAGCTTCTGGAGTTCTTTAATCAAAGGTATCTTCGAAGAAGAGATATCCTGCATCTCGCCAACAACATTCGATTTCGAGTCCGTCCTTGATGCAGTGCTTGATGTTGAGATATCCAGCGAATTGCAAACAACATTGACAAGAGCTTTTTTTCCAAAACTTTTCTCTATACCAACACCTAAGTTCTTACAAATTTGTTTAAGCTTCACCTTCCCTAATTTCGACACATCCTTGAACGATTTTAAGTTTGTGGTAAGACGCAAATCCTCCTCTCTCTCCGCCATTTTGGTTTTCCTCACTAAGCTTACCCCCCAAGGCGCGAAGCATTGTGGGATCGTGAAAAAAGAGAATTTAGTAGTAACAGTCATTCACTAATTTTTTTTAATGTGGAGACTTTCTCTGAGTTAAATTCCACTGTTTTGTTTTTTTCACTGAGTTGGGGTATCATCCCAGTGAGAAGTTCCTCATGGGAGAATAAAATGCCTGCCACTCTGGTGGTTGGACCCCTTAGGGCAAACAAGTCTATGCCATGGTACACCTTTAATTTTGAAAAGAAGAAAAATATATACATTTTTATAACTTAAGTTGTGATACTTGACTGACATGTGTAAATCCTATATTTTTTCAAATCATATTCCCTTTAACTTACAATTGTTTGACATAATACAAGAAGTGAGCATACACTTACTGTATGTGTATAGTTACATGAATATTACTGCTCGTTGTTAAATGTCTTGTAGTCTACATTTTCTCCCTTAATTGTTGGTTCCGAGGTAGACTTGCTAGGCCCTGTTCGATGATGTCATCCTCTTCTGTGTTGTCATCCTGTTCTTATACATGTGCTTGGAGCTGTTTGACCTTACATTTCTATGGAACATTACAAAAATTAATGTCTATACTTGTAGATTGCCATACTTTGGTTTGTTATAGTTTTTATGAACAAACATCGCAACAGCAAAACATGTACATGTAGTACATCTAACAACACTAGGAAAGTCGCACTTTTCATGGACAGTGCAGCACTGTATGTTGGAATTGGGCTGATACAAATATCTTAGGGAAGGTATGTTTTTTTTTGGAGGGGGTGGGCCCGTGCTTCGGAGGGGAGGGTCATTAGTAAATATTTTAGAAATCGGGGAGGTTCGAACCTGTTTTATATGCAACCGGGGGAGGGTCATAGTTTTTTTGGCAAGGAAAAAATTACCTCATGTCGGTTAGTTGACTCTTATTCGTTAACAAGCACGCAAAGAGTAGAAACCTAAAACTTGTATGTAAGAGCAAAGCTACCAGTCAAAATTAATCTAAATTATTTTATACAGGTGTCAAAATATTATGTCAAAAAACTATCTTGTCGCACCTAACATAGTTGTCTCTCTCGACTTGTGCCCGCTTTCGTCCATATTTTGATGGCAGTAATGTTTGTGCGCGTGGTTCTGGTATAAAATCAGTCTCTGGTGATGATTTGTTACTTGCTACTTGAGAACTACATCACTTTTTGAGTGAGTTTCCACCCTTGAAAGTGATGAAGTCACTTGCTACAGCACATTTCTAAGCAGGGGCTACCGAGGTTGTTGACACTCCATTGAATCGTACAACAACATGCCATTGTGCGCTGTGATCATTGCGACCTTTTTAGCTTTCTTCCCTTTGAAGGTGAGCTTGTGATGGGAAAAGTACAAGGATAGCCCGTCCACCCTCAAGGACGACAGCTTATCGGAGTCATACAGTCCAACCCAGTCAATTTCATTGTACTCCCAGTTCAGCCATTCCATTCGCTCCCTTTCAGTCTCCTCTTTCTTCTTCTCCTTGCGCATTTTTATCTGGGCAAGGTGCTCAGCATACTCTGCTGCAAGCTTTTCGGGGAAAATGTATTTATCTGAGAACTTTCTAATAGCTTCACTATCCCCACTGGTTAGTTCACTTTCATACATACGTTTCCTCAAACAATAGCTTAATCTGAGCTCGAGGCTGGATTAAGTTGTCTGGCTCATGGCCATTGGTGGGGTTTGCACTCCAAGAAAGATAATGAAAGTTTGGTAGCTTGCCATAGTCGGGATGTGAAAAAAATTTTACATAGTTGGCCATTTCTCTCTTGACATGCGGTTATGTGAGCACCACTTCTGGTCAGTTATTTTCACTTCCGGTTATTTTTGTATTGGAGGAGATGGGGGAAGGGTCAGATGCTTTTGTATAGGTATTCGTGAAGGGCTATGCATTAATCCAATCTGGGAAGTGGGAGAGCTACAACTTTTTTCGCAAAAAATTTCTAAAATACCCCAGCCCACCCCCCCAATTAAAAGTGTACCTTTCCTTAATCACCCTAGTTGATTGTTATTCAAAAAAGAACATCTACAAACTAAAAAGTTCTGCACGATATACATTCATGATAACAGCTTTTTCATTATGACGAAGTTGCCTATGTCATTAAACTGATTTTCCTTATCAATTCATCATATACAGTTTACCCCATTATTTCCTGGTTGAAAGGGGCTTGACCCTAAGCCGTCATGCTGTTGTGATGTTGATGGTGTATTGTACTTCATTACTTGTAGCCCCAGTTTATCTATTTTGCTTTCTATAACATGGACTCTGTTTACGATGTCTGATAGGCTCTAAAAACATCAATTAAAATTAAACATGAGTTGATGTATAGCTTGAAGCACAATGTGTTTAATTTATTCCATGAAAATACTTCTACATTGGTAATTCAGTCTACCAGCATCTGGATTGGCACATACAAGTATGACATGTTTTTTAGAAGTGCAAGTTTCTACATATACAAGAGGAAAATAAAATTACATTCTAAAAGTTTCTTCTCAGAAGAGCAGCATATAGATATTAGATATTGGGGAATTGTACTCCAGGCAAACAGAATGTAGTTTCACGGCATGTTAGATAACAAAATTTTATTGTTTGGCATACACTGTTACATGGATATAGTCTTACTTGAAATGTGGTCAACTCCAAAACAGTGAATCCGTGCAGGGTTGGGAGGGGTATAAAAGACTCTTGATACGCTATATTTGATACACTAGTGTCAATTTAGTTCACCAATTGATACCAAATTCATTTGCAGAATGGCAAAACAAGAAGCAGCCAGCAGTTACTAGGGCTTACCCTGATGAAACAGTATCAAAACACCTAGGCGGAACAGGCATGCTTCATCTGAGGTCGATGTGATGACTGCATCGTCCCAAGATGACACAGGATCTCAGCCTCCACGACTTCTGATTTGCAGCAAATAACCTCACATCCTGATGTGCTGCGCAAGTTGTCCGACTCCATCTCAAATGCAATCATCAATGGCCTAAAGGCTAGTACCAGTGTGGTGCAAAATGTGCACGTTGCATCAGTAGCAGCACCTCAGTTGGTAAATGAAAGTAATGGCTAAATAGAATCTGTACTCCAGGGGTCTGTGACTCAGAAGCTCTAAATGTGTCATCAGATGAGGCTTGCATAAATACCCACCTGGAAAAGCCTGGAGTGCTATTCAATTCAATCTCAGTCCCCAATAAGGCCCAAGCTTTCAGCCAAAATTAAACAAAAAATTTGGCGCATGAATACATCAATTTTGACATTTTGTTTAATATTACACCAGATGTTCAAAGTTATCAGCTAGCTTTATACAATTTTTACATTGAGCCTTGAGCCCAAGAATAAGCCTATGCACATAAATTCAATTGAGCAATGCACCTCTGCCTTCCAGGTCTTTGTTGGGGTTTATACAAGTAAGTTTTGAACGTCTGCACCAGCTTTAATGAAATATGAGGAAATTGTATGTGATCTGGCTTCGAGAGGAAGAGGCTGGCGGTATTATTTATTTCTCTCTTGTAGTAAGTGTGTAACCCTTGCCCCTGCCTCGATTAGTCATTTTACTAGTAGCTGGGGCAAGAAATTTTGTAATGATGTATATATATTATTATCAATAAAGTTCAAGTTCAAGTATTATGACGAGAATTTTAGATATCTGATCCAAGAGCATCATAGCACCCTCGCCCGGTTGCAGGCACAGCACTCTCTGATCAATAAGTCTTGGATACAGGGTACTTTGCCCAGTGCTGTGTGCAATACCTACATACATTCACACATACATATACTTTATTTATCCTTGAAATTTATAGAGTAGCTGTACAGGTTATTTCTTCGAGAAAATAAGTTATAGAAAGAAAAGAAAAGAACTACAATAAAATATGGTGTATCACAATACCATTATTATTTCTAGACTAAATACAATATTATACATCCAGAAGGGAGTATAACTGGATTTATTGTGAAAAAGCTTCATATTTGAGGATCTCCTGCTTGAATTGTAGAAAATTTAATGTTTTGTAAGTGTCTGGGAGAGAGTTCCATATTTTGCTAGCTGCGTATGAAAAAGAGTGGAAACAGTGAGTTGTTGTTTTTGTGTTGGGAAGGGCCAGAATATGATTACCACACAGATTGTAGGATGAAGACCGTTCAGTGAACATATCTTTAAAATAACCTGGATAATTAGCAAAAAAGACTCTTGTATAATGTAATCATGAAATTCTGCAGGCATCTAATGAATAGAGATTTTAAGTTAACTTTACTAAGTAAATTGTCATATGGAGAGCTGTAGTCCTGTAGTATAAGCCCAAGAATATGTGACCGGGAAAGCAAAAATGTATAATAGCACTTAACCATTAAACGGTTAAAAATAAACGTTCATTAAACGGATAGTAAACAGATGATAAACAGCAAATTCAAGCGTTAAAACAGTTTGCCAAAAGCGTTTAACAGATTGGGTAAAGCGTTAAATGGTTGCAGCAATCTTTAAACGGCAAGGTTAAATCGTTAAATGGATAGCCAAAACTAATAAACGGATGGCTGAGACAGTTAAACACAGTTCAGATCGAAAAACGGATAACTCAAACCGTGAAACGGATAGCCCTAAACGTTAAACGGATAGCTCTAAAATGTTAAATGAAAAGACTTAAACGTTCATGGTTGCCAAAGGTAAATTTTAACGAGTTGAATGAATAGGGACTGAAATGGGCAAACTTGTGGGAAACGCAGAGATGAGATCGCCGCAAATCATGAGCAGAACTGTAAACTGCAGTTTAATTCTTCACTTCGCATGGTTACCGTTTAGAGAAAAGAACAGCATGACAATCATCAGCTTATACATTTAATTAATTTTAACATGTACAGTAAATCTTGTACCGATTAAGCAGTCGAAGTTGACAAGCTCCTTTTCATCTGTTAAATTTTGCTGGCTAACGACGCCCAGGTGTGGCCCAGTTGAATCCAAATAACAATTTAGACTAAGCTCCTCTTCTTGCCAACTCCTCTTCAGGGCTGAGAAAAGATTATTTATGATATTTGTATTGCACACAGGCTAGTTATGGGAAAATAACAGAAGAAAACGGCCTTCAAAAGGCCTGAACAACTCGCGTTCGTGAAAAGAGTATTTGGCCTTAGCAATGGTTGCCAAGCCTCGCTGTCATGTATAAGCCACCCTTGTTGCATTTTCCTCATTACC
>JAHPZR010042874.1:0-7500 GCA_019787425.1 Platygyra sinensis | reverse complement strand
CATAAATGCGCTCTCAAGCTGCTGCCTTTTTTCTTCTCTAAAGAAGAGCTGAGCAGCAGCAACACTGAAGGAATTCACGGCAAAATGCCATTAGATAGTACACGAGTTAACTCGCTAAAAGTTCTAGTATTCAGTCGATTTCCAATTGACTCTCCTGTCGCAAAGGATAAAGCATGGAAATCTATTAAAAGCAAATAAATTTGAAGTGCCGCCTTAACAAACACATAAATAAGCAGACTGGTGACAGGGATGCCTGAGAAAATGTAATTTTCTTTACTTTGTATCACTTGTAGTGTACCAGGGAATTACTTACCATCTTACTGTAACAAACGCAATAAAGTTCAGTTAAATTCCGCAAATCAACGCATTTATTTTATTTTTCCCTGTTTCTTTAACCCTTAGAACAAACTCATTTTATCTACCAGGCAAGGGACACACCAACTCTTTATTATTTTCTCTAGCATCGTTGAGGGTGGAACAAGAATGGAAAGGGTAGGGAGTAACAGTAACCAGGGAGAACTTTTCACTCACAAGACAAATTTTATTTCTGGAAAAACGAAGTTGTTCTCTAGCAAATGTCTTGAATACGGTAGACGGGCAGGAAATTTGAATTGATGGATCAGGATTCCCAAAAAGGGACCTAAAATTTCCAAATCCCTATCAGTTCGTAAAAAGCGAAAAATATGAAGAATTCTCCAAGCTTCTAATTTGTCGCCAGAAATGGGTCGCCAGCGTCCGGCATGGCAACTTGCTTTTACATGTAGTTCGTCAAGTGTCACCAGGTAGGGTAATAGTTGTCTTATTTTGAGCAAAATATGCCGTTCCTCGTCAAATTAAACCTGGAATTCTTGAGTAAACTAGCAGTGCCTTTATTTTTTATTACCTGTGAAGAAAAAGGCTGTTATTGTTTTCGTTTCTGTCGGACAGCTAAGTTTTACCGGCGCTGGTAATGAGGAAAATGCAACAAGGGTGGCTTATACATGACAGCGAGGCTTGGCAACCATTGCTAAGGCCAAATACTCTTTTCACGAACGCGAGTTGTTCAGGCCTTTTGAAGGCCGTTTTCTTCTGTTATTTTCCCATAACTAGCCTGTGTGCAATACAAATATCATAAATAATCTTTTCTCAGCCCTGAAGAGGAGTTGGCAAGAAGAGGAGCTTAGTCTAAATTGTTATTTGGATTCAACTGGGCCACACCTGGGCGTCGTTAGCCAGCAAAATTTAACAGATGAAAAGGAGCTTGTCAACTTCGACTGCTTAATCGGTACAAGATTTACTGTACATGTTAAAATTAATTAAATGTATAAGCTGATGATTGTCATGCTGTTCTTTTCTCTAAACGGTAACCATGCGAAGTGAAGAATTAAACTGCAGTTTACAGTTCTGCTCATGATTTGCGGCGATCTCATCTCTGCGTTTCCCACAAGTTTGCCCATTTCAGTCCCTATTCATTCAACTCGTTAAAATTTACCTTTGGCAACCATGAACGTTTAAGTCTTTTCATTTAACATTTTAGAGCTATCCGTTTAACGTTTAGGGCTATCCGTTTCACGGTTTGAGTTATCCGTTTTTCGATCTGAACTGTGTTTAACTGTCTCAGCCATCCGTTTATTAGTTTTGGCTATCCATTTAACGATTTAACCTTGCCGTTTAAAGATTGCTGCAACCATTTAACGCTTTACCCAATCTGTTAAACGCTTTTGGCAAACTGTTTTAACGCTTGAATTTGCTGTTTATCATCTGTTTACTATCCGTTTAATGAACGTTTATTTTTAACCGTTTAATGGTTAAGTGCTATTATACATTTTTGCTTTCCCGGTCACATATTCTTGGGCTTATACTACAGGACTACAGCTCTCCATATGACAATTTACTTAGTAAAGTTAACTTAAAATCTCTATTCATTAGATGCCTGCAGAATTTCATGATTACATTATACAAGAGTCTTTTTTGCTAATTATCCAGGTTATTTTAAAGATATGTTCACTGAACGGTCTTCATCCTACAATCTGTGTGGTAATCATATTCTGGCCCTTCCCAACACAAAAACAACAACTCACTGTTTCCACTCTTTTTCATACGCAGCTAGCAAAATATGGAACTCTCTCCCAGACACTTACAAAACATTAAATTTTCTACAATTCAAGCAGGAGATCCTCAAATATGAAGCTTTTTCACAATAAATCCAGTTATACTCCCTTCTGGATGTATAATATTGTATTTAGTCTAGAAATAATAATGGTATTGTGATACACCATATTTTATTGTAGTTCTTTTCTTTTCTTTCTATAACTTATTTTCTCGAAGAAATAACCTGTACAGCTACTCTATAAATTTCAAGGATAAATAAAGTATATGTATGTGTGAATGTATGTAGGTATTGCACACAGCACTGGGCAAAGTACCCTGTATCCAAGACTTATTGATCAGAGAGTGCTGTGCCTGCAACCGGGCGAGGGTGCTATGATGCTCTTGGATCAGATATCTAAAATTCTCGTCATAATACTTGAACTTGAACTTTATTGATAATAATATATATACATCATTACAAAATTTCTTGCCCCAGCTACTAGTAAAATGACTAATCGAGGCAGGGGCAAGGGTTACACACTTACTACAAGAGAGAAATAAATAATACCGCCAGCCTCTTCCTCTCGAAGCCAGATCACATACAATTTCCTCATATTTCATTAAAGCTGGTGCAGACGTTCAAAACTTACTTGTATAAACCCCAACAAAGACCTGGAAGGCAGAGGTGCATTGCTCAATTGAATTTATGTGCATAGGCTTATTCTTGGGCTCAAGGCTCAATGTAAAAATTGTATAAAGCTAGCTGATAACTTTGAACATCTGGTGTAATATTAAACAAAATGTCAAAATTGATGTATTCATGCGCCAAATTTTTTGTTTAATTTTGGCTGAAAGCTTGGGCCTTATTGGGGACTGAGATTGAATTGAATAGCACTCCAGGCTTTTCCAGGTGGGTATTTATGCAAGCCTCATCTGATGACACATTTAGAGCTTCTGAGTCACAGACCCCTGGAGTACAGATTCTATTTAGCCATTACTTTCATTTACCAACTGAGGTGCTGCTACTGATGCAACGTGCACATTTTGCACCACACTGGTACTAGCCTTTAGGCCATTGATGATTGCATTTGAGATGGAGTCGGACAACTTGCGCAGCACATCAGGATGTGAGGTTATTTGCTGCAAATCAGAAGTCGTGGAGGCTGAGATCCTGTGTCATCTTGGGACGATGCAGTCATCACATCGACCTCAGATGAAGCATGCCTGTTCCGCCTAGGTGTTTTGATACTGTTTCATCAGGGTAAGCCCTAGTAACTGCTGGCTGCTTCTTGTTTTGCCATTCTGCAAATGAATTTGGTATCAATTGGTGAACTAAATTGACACTAGTGTATCAAATATAGCGTATCAAGAGTCTTTTATACCCCTCCCAACCCTGCACGGATTCACTGTTTTGGAGTTGACCACATTTCAAGTAAGACTATATCCATGTAACAGTGTATGCCAAACAATAAAATTTTGTTATCTAACATGCCGTGAAACTACATTCTGTTTGCCTGGAGTACAATTCCCCAATATCTAATATCTATATGCTGCTCTTCTGAGAAGAAACTTTTAGAATGTAATTTTATTTTCCTCTTGTATATGTAGAAACTTGCACTTCTAAAAAACATGTCATACTTGTATGTGCCAATCCAGATGCTGGTAGACTGAATTACCAATGTAGAAGTATTTTCATGGAATAAATTAAACACATTGTGCTTCAAGCTATACATCAACTCATGTTTAATTTTAATTGATGTTTTTAGAGCCTATCAGACATCGTAAACAGAGTCCATGTTATAGAAAGCAAAATAGATAAACTGGGGCTACAAGTAATGAAGTACAATACACCATCAACATCACAACAGCATGACGGCTTAGGGTCAAGCCCCTTTCAACCAGGAAATAATGGGGTAAACTGTATATGATGAATTGATAAGGAAAATCAGTTTAATGACATAGGCAACTTCGTCATAATGAAAAAGCTGTTATCATGAATGTATATCGTGCAGAACTTTTTAGTTTGTAGATGTTCTTTTTTGAATAACAATCAACTAGGGTGATTAAGGAAAGGTACACTTTTAATTGGGGGGGTGGGCTGGGGTATTTTAGAAATTTTTTGCGAAAAAAGTTGTAGCTCTCCCACTTCCCAGATTGGATTAATGCATAGCCCTTCACGAATACCTATACAAAAGCATCTGACCCTTCCCCCATCTCCTCCAATACAAAAATAACCGGAAGTGAAAATAACTGACCAGAAGTGGTGCTCACATAACCGCATGTCAAGAGAGAAATGGCCAACTATGTAAAATTTTTTTCACATCCCGACTATGGCAAGCTACCAAACTTTCATTATCTTTCTTGGAGTGCAAACCCCACCAATGGCCATGAGCCAGACAACTTAATCCAGCCTCGAGCTCAGATTAAGCTATTGTTTGAGGAAACGTATGTATGAAAGTGAACTAACCAGTGGGGATAGTGAAGCTATTAGAAAGTTCTCAGATAAATACATTTTCCCCGAAAAGCTTGCAGCAGAGTATGCTGAGCACCTTGCCCAGATAAAAATGCGCAAGGAGAAGAAGAAAGAGGAGACTGAAAGGGAGCGAATGGAATGGCTGAACTGGGAGTACAATGAAATTGACTGGGTTGGACTGTATGACTCCGATAAGCTGTCGTCCTTGAGGGTGGACGGGCTATCCTTGTACTTTTCCCATCACAAGCTCACCTTCAAAGGGAAGAAAGCTAAAAAGGTCGCAATGATCACAGCGCACAATGGCATGTTGTTGTACGATTCAATGGAGTGTCAACAACCTCGGTAGCCCCTGCTTAGAAATGTGCTGTAGCAAGTGACTTCATCACTTTCAAGGGTGGAAACTCACTCAAAAAGTGATGTAGTTCTCAAGTAGCAAGTAACAAATCATCACCAGAGACTGATTTTATACCAGAACCACGCGCACAAACATTACTGCCATCAAAATATGGACGAAAGCGGGCACAAGTCGAGAGAGACAACTATGTTAGGTGCGACAAGATAGTTTTTTGACATAATATTTTGACACCTGTATAAAATAATTTAGATTAATTTTGACTGGTAGCTTTGCTCTTACATACAAGTTTTAGGTTTCTACTCTTTGCGTGCTTGTTAACGAATAAGAGTCAACTAACCGACATGAGGTAATTTTTTCCTTGCCAAAAAAACTATGACCCTCCCCCGGTTGCATATAAAACAGGTTCGAACCTCCCCGATTTCTAAAATATTTACTAATGACCCTCCCCTCCGAAGCACGGGCCCACCCCCTCCAAAAAAAAACATACCTTCCCTAAGATATTTGTATCAGCCCAATTCCAACATACAGTGCTGCACTGTCCATGAAAAGTGCGACTTTCCTAGTGTTGTTAGATGTACTACATGTACATGTTTTGCTGTTGCGATGTTTGTTCATAAAAACTATAACAAACCAAAGTATGGCAATCTACAAGTATAGACATTAATTTTTGTAATGTTCCATAGAAATGTAAGGTCAAACAGCTCCAAGCACATGTATAAGAACAGGATGACAACACAGAAGAGGATGACATCATCGAACAGGGCCTAGCAAGTCTACCTCGGAACCAACAATTAAGGGAGAAAATGTAGACTACAAGACATTTAACAACGAGCAGTAATATTCATGTAACTATACACATACAGTAAGTGTATGCTCACTTCTTGTATTATGTCAAACAATTGTAAGTTAAAGGGAATATGATTTGAAAAAATATAGGATTTACACATGTCAGTCAAGTATCACAACTTAAGTTATAAAAATGTATATATTTTTCTTCTTTTCAAAATTAAAGGTGTACCATGGCATAGACTTGTTTGCCCTAAGGGGTCCAACCACCAGAGTGGCAGGCATTTTATTCTCCCATGAGGAACTTCTCACTGGGATGATACCCCAACTCAGTGAAAAAAACAAAACAGTGGAATTTAACTCAGAGAAAGTCTCCACATTAAAAAAAATTAGTGAATGACTGTTACTACTAAATTCTCTTTTTTCACGATCCCACAATGCTTCGCGCCTTGGGGGGTAAGCTTAGTGAGGAAAACCAAAATGGCGGAGAGAGAGGAGGATTTGCGTCTTACCACAAACTTAAAATCGTTCAAGGATGTGTCGAAATTAGGGAAGGTGAAGCTTAAACAAATTTGTAAGAACTTAGGTGTTGGTATAGAGAAAAGTTTTGGAAAAAAAGCTCTTGTCAATGTTGTTTGCAATTCGCTGGATATCTCAACATCAAGCACTGCATCAAGGACGGACTCGAAATCGAATGTTGTTGGCGAGATGCAGGATATCTCTTCTTCGAAGATACCTTTGATTAAAGAACTCCAGAAGCTAAACGATTGGAAGAAAAGCTTGCTATCCATCCCGCAGCTAATGGATGAGGCCCTTGTTAAGGAATTTTTGCTTGGGGTTGGTTACAGCCAAACTGATGTGAGAAAGTACAAGACCCTTCGAGCTTGGCAGCACAAACAGGGAATTCACTCAGTTAAGTAAGCAGTGAGTGTAACATATCATAGTAGACTCCTGATTTGCATCATATATGCGGACAAATTAATTGCGAAACCATGGGCTAAGCGCTTCTGCAATATTATAACAATGTGATTTATTTTTTAATTGGAACTGTGTCAATTGTCAAGGGAACTCAATGAGGGAAACTATCCGTTTTATGTTACATTTTTTAATGCTGCAGCACAAGCTTATGTATCTGTTTCAATGTAGAGATTAATTTAGTTTTCTTTAATATTTTTCTTCAACCAGATTTTACCTTTACATATATTTTGATGTGATCTTTCAGGGTTTGTTCTTTGCCAAAATATCCTACCATGTGGGCCTTAAGGGGATGCTGCAATCCATCGTTTTCCACGGACCCAGAGGAAACAAAGATTGTGTACATAGTGCTTGAGAAAGATACCAGCAAGCCTGTTTATGCTTACTGTTCTTGCGCTGTCGGGTAAGTAATCAATTATGTTTTACAACTTATCTGTTCTTAATTCAGAAAAGTGAAGCATACTGTGATCAGAACATTTTGTTCTCGCTGTCACTGTAACAGGCAAGTTGTTGTAGTTTCATTCAGGCCTGTTTTTATGATCATTAGTATGCTGACCGCAGAATTCAGGTGTGTTATGTGGTTGACTAGCTGTCCTGGAAAATGAAACCTTTCAATACCAACTTCTCTGTAACATGGCTGTCTAAAATAACATTTATCAGATTAAATTTATTGAATGATCTTTAACACCTTTCTCAAGAAGTTTATTTTATATTAGGGGTTTGGTAAATTTCTATTATTACTCCTGCAGATTACGAGGTGACTGCAGCCATGCTGGTGCTCTGTTATTTGTACTTTGTGACATTGTTTCTGAAGGCAAAACAACCTTGCCAGCAGATCCAA
>JAHPZR010042873.1:60000-61076 GCA_019787425.1 Platygyra sinensis | reverse complement strand
GACTTATACCATATTTACCCGCGGATAGGCCGCACCTGTGTATAGGCCGCACTCCAAACTTTCAATGGTTTTCATGGGAAAAAAAATTGTGAGGTCGATCGAGTACCGGGATAAATAAAGCGAAGTTTGAAATCAACAACAGCTAATGCGTATCAAGTCAAATTTATTTTTGACAATAATTTCTACATGAACGTGAAAATATTCAAGCTATAAACTGAAACTTCTTTTCGATAACATTTTATATACAGAATACGTAAAGACATATTTTTTTTGGAAACAAGATTTTGCGCCTTATGTACAAACACGAGTAAAATGAAGGGTAACATTCCTAAACACGTTCGCCAAAATCGTAAACAAGTTAGTGATGTCAGAAATGTAAAAAAATGGGGGATCACCAACTTCGTTTTGGAGGGAACATGCCCGGACGAAAGCTTAAATCTGAGTAAATTGGATTTTGCTAGCGAACAAGGCCACAGTGGCTGCAAGTCCCAAAATATTGCAATTGGAGCTTTGAAGGGAAACGTTCTCTCCCAAATACAGTTTAAATGGACCTATTAAGTGAATTTAGTCAACAGTTAAGGTTCCTCGAACAACAAGTTCGCATTTAGTGACCATAGTTTCACGCACCTGCAGCCACAAGATGGCAGGATTCCATGTCCCGTGGGCAGAAATCGTGAAAAATTTTTAACTTCCTACATTGATTTTCTGTTCATTTTTGGACAATGTGGAGATAGTTGTAAATAAAATCTGTTTCTGAAAAGAAAGGTAGGGGTCACGGAACGTGCAAGATCGTAAAATCCAAGCAAAGCCATAGCAATGGCCATCTGCCTTATCATTGTTCATTTTAGTATGACGTGGCATTCAAATTTGCGTGCACAGTAAGGATGGGCAGTAACAGTTAGCGCGAACATCCTTAAGAGTCAGTTTGCACTGTGAAGTTGAAAGATAAATGGATCGTGTTGCGATTCCACAGAAAGTAGAGAGAAATATGGCATGATGTTTTAGCTGATTAATGTATCATGGCTGCTTTCTGAATTCACCCAATGGTGCTCTTAAGCAATGAAGTTATTAAATAA
>JAHPZR010042873.1:40000-57500 GCA_019787425.1 Platygyra sinensis | reverse complement strand
CATTTTTTGGGGGCTGTTTTCTAATAAAGTTTTAGTGATGTTTATAAAGTTAAGAATTTCTATCCATAGATCTGCAGTAATTCCTTGTAAATAGTGACAAAGTAATATAGATTATCACTCTTCCTCTGCATTTCAGGGAATTTTCTATTTTAAGGTCATTCCACTGAAATAGAACCTACACTGAGAGTTTTCTCAAACTTTGCCATTTGATTGTTTATATTATAGGAACTTAAATTATGAAATAAAAATGAGGGGTCCCCATGTTCGTTTAGGAGCAACAGCATCTTGTGTATTCCATATAAATCCTTATAATAGCACCATGATTAGCCAGAATTGCTTGCTAAATTCATGTTTCCGACGATTGTTTTTTGCTCAACACTGAGAACTGGCCTATATTTATTTTACATAGAGAAATTTACTACTCAATTCAAAGCGACAGAGAAAAATGATAGGTCACCGTAGTCGTTTTCGAGAAAATGAAGATTATTTAATAATCTCTTCGGCGAGTTCCAGTCGTAAAGAAAAAGCCGCCATTTTCTAATGCGTGCGCACTAATGACGCATAAAATTATGCGCAGTAGGGATTCGCAATGCAATACTGGGGAATGACCTTAAGAGCTGTAGTGACAGGGGTTCCTTGCCAATTTTTAATACTAAATGTACACACCCATACCCTTTGCATTAGCACCTTAGTGTGAAAATGTCTAAGTGCAAAATAATTGAAATGAGTTTTAATATGATGTTCAAAATTGATCATCAGGTTGAAGCCTTAGTTGGACGTATTGAGCGGATTCGTCACTCCCCTCTCCATGTCAGCATTAGTGAGGGAGTAGATCAGTGGCAAAGTGGCATACGTGAGCTACAGAATCGTCGTAAGGAAGAGCTTAGTATCAGTAGCAGTTCCAGATGCAGGCTGAATTCCTCTATACGGCATCAAGATACTGCAGGTACTATGACCTTTGATTGTCTAAATGTTACAGTATTTCAATAATTTATTTATGATTTTTTAAGAATTTATTCTTCAGTTTTTGCCAAACTGTAGGTTCAAATTATCTCCTGCTGTGTTTTGGGGGGTTGTCACATACAGTGTATGTATTGGTCCAGGTTATGCATGAACAATTCCAGTTATACTTCATACTTTAGCTTCAAAAAATTTGAGTTCCCAAACTTGGGGTACGGCTTATCTGCGAGTGCGACTTATATGCCGGTGTTTACGGTAATCACTAAAACTGCTTCACTTTGAAGTTATCATATTTATTTTCAAACTGTGAATCCGTAAATGATTGTCATCTCTCACCCACAAGGCCGTCTGTCAAGGCCAATGTTGTTAACAATGAATTTGCATAGAACATGAAGACACTGTCCAAAGGCAATTGTCTGCTAAGAGACATAAGTTGATTCATTTTTACAGACTCTAACAGTTATATTAAATTGTTCATTTTATATTATGGTTTGTAACAATTTTAAGAAATGCAACATTTTTTAAATACAAATTTCAACAGGATCTTCTGTCATCTTCAGTTTAAGTTACAAAGTATAGAGTGCAAAATGCCAATTATCTATAAGAACAAAAGGAAACATGTCAATGTAAAATATTTCAAAGAAAGTTTTAAATTAACATGTTAATGTTGATGATTTAGCATGGGTTTTTCCCACTGAATGTGAATAGCTTCTTTTTATCATAAGCTGGAAAGTGGTGGAAGCGTGATCTAAGGTACTAAAACATTCATTAGAGCACAAAGTGCTGCATTGCTGACAATTTTTTGTTTAAAAAGTGAGAGGCCCTATCACTGACATTTGCTCCTGTGTGCACACAGGAAATTTAAGCTCAAGAGAACAGAAGATTCTGTTGAAACATGTCTTTGAAAGACGTTGTGTTGTTTTGTAAAATTGTACTATTTCTGCTACTATCCAAACCCTTTTGGTTTGTTCTTTTCACAGAACTCTCTGCCTTAATATCAGCTGTGAAGACACTGACATTAAATACTCGTACAACCCGTACAGTAATTTGGTGTGCTAATCAGCTTGTTATGACCAATTCCATGCCAAATCGTAGCAGTTTTCATGAGGGAGAGAACTTAGCTGAGCCATCCAAGGAAGGTACTGGGGATGTGTCCTGACAGAGAAGTGACGCCTGGTTATGATCAGTGGGTCTTATCTTCCAACTGAAGTTGGTGTGCATCACATAATTTGAAATGCATTCCCTTGGCATTCATTGGTTCACTGCTACTGCAAGCAGCACAAATTGGTCAAGAAAATGTGGCATCCATGACTATAACATCAACCACTTACAGTGGAGGAAGTATATGACAATTTTGCAGCGAAGGTTAAATATAAAAGTGGCTTTGTTCATGGATTCACAAGCTGAATAATGGGAACAATAATTTCATGTGGCTTTATTGCATCTAATTAACTCTGGGGTTTTGACAAATCCAAGTTGCAGAACAGCAATGATGAATGTTTTACTAATGGTCACCTATTCATTACGTGGTACAGAGGTTAGCAGGGCTTTTATAACATGGCAAAGCAGTTGAACTTGCAGTGCAAATTTCTGGTGACTTTCGTGTTACTTCCTTGTGCAAGGTTCAGGCAAAGCGCTGGTGCTGGGAATGATAATTGTGAAACATATCTATCAGCCATTTAGAGGATGTGGTATTCTAGGGCCATTGGAATGGAGAAGCACTGATAAATTTCACATTTGGTGTATTAAGGAGTGTGTGACAGGTTTTGTAGTGTTGCAAGGCAACAGACATCTTATTGGGTAATTGGTTTCTCACTGACAGGCAACTCATATTTTTTTTTTCAAACATTGTATTCACAAGTAATTGTGTCCCAACATGTAAAAATCAATGTTGTGCATTTGGATTGGCATAAACTGATAAGTAAACATCTTGGCAGGCCAAGGTTTAATTAGCAGTGATATTCATATGTAATTATAATACAGAAACTACAGAATGGTGTCAACACCCACTTCATTCTAACAATTCTAGCTTAATAATGCTCTTTATCACACAGATTGGATTTTGAGAATTCCTAAAATAAATAATCATTAACTAAAAACTGTTGACAGTTTTTATTTACACTAAGATTCACACTACATTCTTAATAGTTTTCTGTACTTGCTGCATGCATTTAACTTCATACATGAAGTTACATGGTCCAACAAGCAATTCATGGTGCAACTCTCTTTCGAGTTTAACTCACTCAAGGTTTCCTACTTTTGATAACAATTTTGTAACTTCTTGAGTTTTGAATGCAATAATAGTCTTCTTGAAAGTGATTTTTTTTAGCTGTACCACAATTTAGTTAGTCATTTTGTTCGAGTATGTAATCCATGCCTTCCAAATTGTTCACTACATTTAAACAATGCTTGTATTGATAAAGTTAAATGAGATGCCAATACCTGTCAAGAGCCTGTTCTTATGGCTTAAACTGCAGAATGCATCCAGACAGCCGTTAATGGAGATGTCTAAAAATAAAGCTCATCATTGCATTCTCTTGCATTATGTTTTTATTGGTGTCAGTTCTAGACAAATGTGTAGACACTCACTTGCCGAGTGCATTAAAGTGCCTATGAAGTAAAAAAGATAATTGCTGCTTATTTAAAAGGTTTTTCAAAGTAAAGAAGAATGGCATTTTCCTTTTTGGAAATATCTTTTTCGTTTTAAGGACGTTCGCGCGAAATTTTTCTAACATTGATTTTTTTCTGAAAATTTTACCATTGAAAGATCATGAGTGAGCGATATCAGAAATGTAAAAAAAATGGGGGGTCACCGACTTCGTTTTGGAAATAACATGCCCGGAAGAACACCTAAATCTGAGTAAATCGTGCTTCGTTAGCGAAGAAGATCAAAGTGGCTGCAAGTCCCAAAATATTGTAATTAGAGCTTTGAAGGGAAAAGTTCTCTGCCAAATATGGTTTGGATGGACCTATTAAGCAAATTTAGTCAACTTGTGAGGTTCCTTAAAGAATAAGTTCGCATTTAGCGACCATGGTTTCACGCGCCTTGCAGCCGCAAGATGGCAGGATTCCATGTCCCGTGGGCAGAAATATTCAAATTTTTTAAACTTCCCACATTGATTTTTTTTTCATTTTTGGATAATGTGTAGATAATTGCAAATAAAATCTGTTTCTGAAAAGAAAAGTAGGGGTCACCGGACGTCTAAGATCGTTAAATCCAATCAAAGCTATAGCAATGGCCATCTGCCCTATCATTGTTCATTTTAGTACTTAGCGCGCGCGCTCGATGTAAAATTTTTCTAACATTGATTTTTTTCTAAAAATTTTACCATTGAAAGATGATGAGTTAGTGATGTCAGAAATGTAAAAAAAACGGGGGGTCACCGACTTCGTTTCAGAGAGAACATGCCCAGAAGAACACCTAAATCTGAGTAAATCGGGCTTCAAAAGCGAAAAATACCAAAGTGGCTGAAAGTCCCAAAATATTGCAGTTAGAGCTTTGAAGGGAAGTGTTCTCTGCCAAACATGGTTTAAATGCACTCAAAAACATTTGTTTCCTGCTCCGGAAACATAATAAAAGTTAAAAAGTTTTACAAACTCGGAGCTAAAAGTTAAAACTTGTGAAATATTTCGTCCGTTTTTTTTCAACCGGACTTCATCAGTCAATGATATGAATGTTAAAAAGATGAATTTTAAAAAGGGGTTTTAACGCCTCTTGGGAGTTAGAATTGTGTCATAGATAGCTGCTAATTCGTAACCATTGTCTCTGTTTAACGCCGGTTTCGTAAGTTTAATTTGAATAGCTTCTTTTATCCTGCGTTTGAAGGTGTTAACTTCGGTTGATAGTACTTTTGTCTTATTTGGGTCCACCGAGTGGCCCTCCAGGCGACAATGCTCGTAAATAGCTGATGAACTTCTTGATTGGTGTTCTTTCACTCTGATTTCCAGAGAGCGGGCCGTTTCGCCAACGTACTCCTTGTTACACTTCTCACAATGGATCTGGTACACAGTACCGCATTTCTTGAGATTGACAGTTGTGTCCTTGACACGTACCAATTGTGATCTTAGAGAATTGACGGGCTTATGAATAAGTGTAACTTCGTGTGACTTGAAAGCTCTTTGCAGGCATTCCGAGATTCCTTTGATGTATGGCGTTGATGCATAGATTTTCTTCTCATTTTGAGGCTCTTCGGTATCTTCTATTGTAGATTTTGGATGTGGTATTGTTAGCATCCATTCTGGATAGTTATTCATTTTTAGAGCTTGCTTGACGTGCTGTGTTTCTCTAGTTCTGTCATCGTTTTCCGTAACCAAGGTCTGAGCTCTCAACATCAGGGTGTTAACCACAGCTCTTTTGTGTTGTAGATGATGGTTTGATTGGAAGTTTAGGTACTGGTCCGTGTGCGTAGGTTTGCGGTACACGGAGATCTTAGTAGAACCATCTTGGTTAATACTCACACAGGTATCAAGGAAAGGAATCCTGCCATCCTTTTCCTGTTCCGAAGTGAACTGGATATGTTGGTCAATGGAGTTTAGATGTTCTGAGAAGGAATCGATGGCGTTTTCGTGAATCTTGGCCATCGTGTCATCCACATATCGATACCACATAGTTGGAGGGGTGGGGGCGGTGTCCAGAGCTCTGCTCTCAAACTGTTCCATGTAGAGATTGGCCACTACCGGGGAAATCGGAGACCCCATGGCGGCTCCTTTCTTTTGTTTGTAGAATTCACCCTGGAATGTGAAGTATGTGCTCGAGAGGCACATCTCTAGTAGAACAGATAATTGGGCGATATCTAACGGGCATCTATCCGGTAAGCTCTGGTCACTTTCCAGTTTGGCTCTGACAACTGGAATGGCTTCATTGATCGGAATGCTGGTAAACAGTAAACATTGGAACAGTTTGAGAGCAGAGCTCTGGACACCGCCCCCACCCCTCCAACTATGTGGTATCGATATGTGGATGACACGATGGCCAAGATTCACGAAAACGCCATCGATTCCTTCTCAGAACATCTAAACTCCATTGACCAACATATCCAGTTCACTTCGGAACAGGAAAAGGATGGCAGGATTCCTTTCCTTGATACCTGTGTGAGTATTAACCAAGATGGTTCTACTAAGATCTCCGTGTACCGCAAACCTACGCACACGGACCAGTACCTAAACTTCCAATCAAACCATCATCTACAACACAAAAGAGCTGTGGTTAACACCCTGATGTTGAGAGCTCAGACCTTGGTTACGGAAAACGATGACAGAACTAGAGAAACACAGCACGTCAAGCAAGCTCTAAAAATGAATAACTATCCAGAATGGATGCTAACAATACCACATCCAAAATCTACAACAGAAGATACCGAAGAGCCTCAAAATGAGAAGAAAATCTATGCATCAACGCCATACATCAAAGGAATCTCGGAACGCCTGCAAAGAGCTTTCAAGTCACACGAGGTTACACTTATTCATAAGCCCGTCAATTCTCTAAGATCACAATTGGTACGTGTCAAGGACACAACTGTCAATCTCAAGAAATGCGGTACTGTGTACCAGATCCATTGTGAGAAGTGTAACAAGGAGTACGTTGGCGAAACGGCCCGCTCTCTGGAAATCAGAGTGAAAGAACACCAATCAAGAAGTTCATCAGCTATTTACGAGCATTGTCGCCTGGAGGGCCACTCGGTGGACCCAAATAAGACAAAAGTACTATCAACCGAAGTTAACACCTTCAAACGCAGGATAAAAGAAGCTATTCAAATTAAACTTACGAAACCGGCGTTAAACAGAGACAATGGTTACGAATTAGCAGCTATCTATGACACAATTCTAACCCCAAGAGGCGTTAAAACCCCTTTTTAAAATTCATCTTTTTAACATTCATATCATTGACTGATGAAGTCCGGTTGAAAAAAACGGACGAAATATCTCACAAGTTTTAACTTTTAGCTCCGAGTTTGTAAAACTTTTTAACTTTTAATATGGTTTAAATGGACCTTTTAAGAGAATTTAGTCAACTGGTGAGGGTATTCAAAGAACAAGTTCGCATTTAGCGACCATAGTTTCACGCGCCTTGCAGCCGCAAGATGACAGAATTCCATGTCCCGTGGACAGAAATCTTCAATTTTTTTTAACTTCCCACATTGATTTTTTGTTCATTTTTGGACAATGTGGAGATAATTGTAAATTAAATCTGTTTCTGAAAAGAAAAGTAGGGGTCACCGAACGTTCAAGATCGTTAAAGCCAATCAAAGATTTAGCAATGGGCACCTGCCCTATCTTTGTTCATTTTACTACTTAGCGCGCGCGCGCGATGCATGACGTGGCATGTGAATTTCGTGCGCAGTAAGGATGCGCAGTAACAATTGGCGCGAACGTCCTTAAAGATATTCACGTCTTTGTATTATGCAAACAAGGAAAGAGATGACGTCATTTAAACAGTGGAACACAGAATAAAGAATATCTCCAGAAATATTGGAGCAGTGTTCTTTAAACTTGTAATGTACATCACAAAAGAAACAGAATGACACCTGTTATTGCCATAATAAATATCCCCTTCTTTTAAAGTGGGACAGAAGTCTTGCTCGGAACACACATGGTTTCCATAATCTCCCCATTAGATTGTTGGGAGTGGATGAACCCTGTTTAGGATAAAATCTGGGATTTTTATTCTTAGCATAGCTGTTGTCATGGCAATGTCAATATGGGTGCCATTTTATTTTCTTGCAATGTTCATCTCTGATACCAAGTTTGAAGAACACGGCTTTAAAGGGAACCTCTGCTGTTAAAGCAAGTTAGTCTTGAGTTGAGTTGATTACAATAACGCCTAGATTACAAATTAAATTACTGGACAAGGAAAATATAGCAATTAGTGATTATAATACATGGAAATGATTATTGCTTTTAATTTTTTTGCGTGCTGCCATTTTGGATTTTATGACGTCATTAGGGCTGTCCCTAAGTTGCTCCAATTTTCTCAAAAAGTTGCTCCAATTTTCCAAAAAAGTTGCTCAAAAGTTGCTCCAAAATTCTAAAAGTTGCTCAAAAATTGCCCCAAAATCCAAAAGTTTCTCAAAAGTTGCTTCCTATTTTTGGGTGTAAGAGATTGATTTACAACTCAAATAACGATTTAATTAATAAACTTCGCTTTACATAGATATCAATACATAATTATATTACACTGACTCATCAATATTGTAAGACTGAGTCTCTCTCAACCCAACCACGTGATTGTATTCGAACAAAACAAACTTTGCTAATATGCTTATTAAGGATATAAAGTTTCTCTGACATAAACGAGTGTTTGTGGTATAAAGCCATGTTCTTTCAATATTTACAATATATACACTGTCCCTGAAGGTTTTGCACCACCAGCTACCCCTCCTACTCGCCTCCGCCATTTTGAATTTTTGAGCATATCCGCTGACCACTTTCGTCTGCTACCACAGGCAGCCCAGGGGACCGGTATTTTCACTGTGTTTTACGCAGAAATGGCCGAATCATACATAAAAGTTTAAATTAGAACTTTAATGGGTGGTTTTTAGACAAATTTTAGTTACAAATTGCCTTAAAAGGGCGAGAAAGTTATTCAAAAAGGAAAAAAATGCTCGAAATCCGAAAAGTTGCTCGAAGGACTAAAAGTTGCTCCAAATCCGAAAAGTTGCTCAAAAGTTGCCGAGCAACTTCGGGACAGCCCTAGACGTCATTGCATTGCCCTATTGCTTCAAACAAAAAGACCTCGGCTTTCCAACAACAGAGGCAATGCAGTGACGTCATGAAATCCAAGATGGGGGTGCACAGGAAATTTAAAAGCAAAATCTCTTCGTTTATTATTATTATTATCAAATGTTACGTTTCCCTTGTCTATTTGGAGCAACTTAGCATCAACTCGCACCAACAGCTGAGGTTTCCTTTAATATTTCTAGAGATATTCTTGATCGAGTGTTGTACTGGTTGGTGGAACCACCTATGACATTATGATTAATCAACCTTCCTCATTGCAATAATACAAAAAACAGCGATATGCCTAAAGGAACAATGCCATTTGCTTTACTGGAAGTCTCCCCAATACAAACAACAACAACAATCTTTATTTGCACTCACATTCATACTTGCTTTAATCCAAAAAAAGTTTACAAAATTGAATGAAATTATTAAAAAAGTTATAAAATTGGAGAAGTACTAGCGCCGGAATAAAACACAAAGGGGACTAGCGGAGCCAGGCAAAGTAGTTAACAATCAGCTTTAAAATAGGGAAATAGAATGCAGGTCAGCAAGACGATTGAAGTGCAAATTACACAGACACAGAAGAGGAAAAAACCTCCGAAAACGGTATGATATGTAAGCAGAATTTAATATTTTTTAGTTTCATAGGCATTAAAACCTAAAACAGGCTTTGGACCATTTCCTTACAAGGTATAGGTCATCGGTTACGGGTGCGAGTTCAATTTGGAATTAATTTGGGGGGGACGAGTGAATTTTTCAAAAAGCGAAAATTGCACAAGCCGCTTCGGCGAGTGGCAATTTCAGCTTTTTGAAAAACTCGCAAGTGCAAATTAAATCAAATTGAACGAGGAAGAAAACCGGTAATGGATTTACTAATTTAATGAAAAAAATTTCGGCGCGAAGGCAGTGGCCGGATGATCTTTCTTGAGTAAATTATTTTGCAATTCGGAGGAAACTTTTTTCAAAAGTTTCCAACCAATACAAATTTTTTGTTCATCGTTTAACATTGAATCATTGACCTTTGTTTTTCAGCAAAGCGTAAGCCAGACTTACGAATGTGTTTAAAATTTGCCACTGGTGTTATACTTGAACTGGCACTGCCTCTCAAGCCAATCAGCAACCGAGAATTTTTTCCATGTGATATTATTACCTACAAGTGAAAGCCCCTTGGGGCCAAAACTGAGTTTGCATAGTAGAATTGCAAGTTGAAAACTTGCATCGAACATGGGGAACTCCGTGTTGGCGCTAGGGCGCGCATGCACCCTTGCGTTGGACTTGTGAAGATTTGTGGCTCTTTGGGGGTAGTAGGAGATTCAAAATTTCAGTGCATGGGAAGTTTTCCCTTCAATTTAATGGTAATTTTGTCGATGGGTCAAAAAAGCTCAAAAATACCCCCCCCCCCCCCCCCCCGAGGACTGTGCTCCTTTAAGTAATTTTGGGGATTTATCAACTGCGGTTGATAATGTGTATTTGGGTCACCGTAAAGAGATTTGTGAAAGCTGATGTTTTCGAGTGCATTTAGAGCCCTTTCGGTCAGAGAGATTTGCTCCGATGAAGGGCTAAAAACACTTCGAAACGTCCCAGCTTTACGAATCTCTCTTTACCGGGTGCGCCAATTCCAACAGGAGCAGCCCCAGTGGTTATAAAGATCTCAAACTTATCTTGGCAAATGACTCGCCACAGGACACAGGCCGTGAACAGTTTCTTTGGGAAACTTGTACCTCCCTTTATTCCATTTGTTGCTCCTTTAAGCTTGTGGATTAATAAATTTACTAGGGCATGGACCTTGTGCCCACCAGTCTCCTTCTCTTGATTTGCTGTAATCACTCTTAAGGAAATCTCTATCTGTGACGGCGGGACTGTGTTAATGCCAAAGTAACATTCTGTAACAAGTGAAATACTTCTACTGATGTATGGGGATTGTGATGGGAAATGTTTGAGAAAGAAGGGTCTAAGAATTGGCATTGTTCCTTTTAGGCAAATTCGCTGTTTTTTTGTATTATTGCAAATGAGGGAAGGTTGATTAATCATAATGTCATAGGTGGTTCCACCAAACCAGTACAACACTCGATCAAGAATATCTCTAGAAATATTAAAGGAAACCTCAGCTGTTGGTGCGAGTTGATGCTAAGTTGCTCCAAATAGACAAGGGAAACGTAACATTTGATAATAATAATAATAAACGAAGAGATTTTGCTTTTAAATTTCCTGTGCACCCCCATCTTGGATTTCATGACGTCACTGCATTGCCTCTGTTGTTGGAAAGCCGAGGTCTTTTTGTTTGAAGCAATAGGGCAATGCAATGACGTCTAGGGCTGTCCCGAAGTTGCTCGGCAACTTTTGAGCAACTTTTCGGATTTGGAGCAACTTTTAGTCCTTCGAGCAACTTTTCGGATTTCGAGCATTTTTTTCCTTTTTGAATAACTTTCTCGCCCTTTTAAGGCAATTTGTAACTAAAATTTGTCTAAAAACCACCCATTAAAGTTCTAATTTAAACTTTTATGTATGATTCGGCCATTTCTGCGTAAAACACAGTGAAAATACCGGTCCCCTGGGCTGCCTGTGGTAGCAGACGAAAGTGGTCAGCGGATATGCTCAAAAATTCAAAATGGCGGAGGCGAGTAGGAGGGGTAGCTGGTGGTGCAAAACCTTCAGGGACAGTGTATATATTGTAAATATTGAAAGAACATGGCTTTATACCACAAACACTCGTTTATGTCAGAGAAACTTTATATCCTTAATAAGCATATTAGCAAAGTTTGTTTTGTTCGAATACAATCACGTGGTTGGGTTGAGAGAGACTCAGTCTTACAATATTGATGAGTCAGTGTAATATAATTATGTATTGATATCTATGTAAAGCGAAGTTTATTAATTAAATCGTTATTTGAGTTGTAAATCAATCTCTTACACCCAAAAATAGGAAGCAACTTTTGAGAAACTTTTGGATTTTGGGGCAATTTTTGAGCAACTTTTAGAATTTTGGAGCAACTTTTGAGCAACTTTTTTGGAAAATTGGAGCAACTTTTTGAGAAAATTGGAGCAACTTAGGGACAGCCCTAATGACGTCATAAAATCCAAAATGGCAGCACGCAAAAAAATTAAAAGCAATAATCATTTCCATGTATTATAATCACTAATTGCTATATTTTCCTTGTCCAGTAATTTAATTTGTAATCTAGGCGTTATTGTAATCAACTCAACTCAAGACTAACTTGCTTTAACAGCAGAGGTTCCCTTTAAAGCCGTGTTCTTCAAACTTGGTATCAGAGATGAACATTGCAAGAAAATAAAATGGCACCCATATTGACATTGCCATGACAACAGCTATGCTAAGAATAAAAATCCCAGATTTTATCCTAAACAGGGTTCATCCACTCCCAACAATCTAATGGGGAGATTATGGAAACCATGTGTGTTCCGAGCAAGACTTCTGTCCCACTTTAAAAGAAGGGGATATTTATTATGGCAATAACAGGTGTCATTCTGTTTCTTTTGTGATGTACATTACAAGTTTAAAGAACACTGCTCCAATATTTCTGGAGATATTCTTTATTCTGTGTTCCACTGTTTAAATGACGTCATCTCTTTCCTTGTTTGCATAATACAAAGACGTGAATATCTTTAAGGACGTTCGCGCCAATTGTTACTGCGCATCCTTACTGCGCACGAAATTCACATGCCACGTCATGCATCGCGCGCGCGCGCTAAGTAGTAAAATGAACAAAGATAGGGCAGGTGCCCATTGCTAAATCTTTGATTGGCTTTAACGATCTTGAACGTTCGGTGACCCCTACTTTTCTTTTCAGAAACAGATTTAATTTACAATTATCTCCACATTGTCCAAAAATGAACAAAAAATCAATGTGGGAAGTTAAAAAAAATTGAAGATTTCTGTCCACGGGACATGGAATTCTGTCATCTTGCGGCTGCAAGGCGCGTGAAACTATGGTCGCTAAATGCGAACTTGTTCTTTGAATACCCTCACCAGTTGACTAAATTCTCTTAAAAGGTCCATTTAAACCATATTAAAAGTTAAAAAGTTTTACAAACTCGGAGCTAAAAGTTAAAACTTGTGAGATATTTCGTCCGTTTTTTTCAACCGGACTTCATCAGTCAATGATATGAATGTTAAAAAGATGAATTTTAAAAAGGGGTTTTAACGCCTCTTGGGAGTTAGAATTGTGTCATAGATAGCTGCTAATTCGTAACCATTGTCTCTGTTTAACGCCGGTTTCGTAAGTTTAATTTGAATAGCTTCTTTTATCCTGCGTTTGAAGGTGTTAACTTCGGTTGATAGTACTTTTGTCTTATTTGGGTCCACCGAGTGGCCCTCCAGGCGACAATGCTCGTAAATAGCTGATGAACTTCTTGATTGGTGTTCTTTCACTCTGATTTCCAGAGAGCGGGCCGTTTCGCCAACGTACTCCTTGTTACACTTCTCACAATGGATCTGGTACACAGTACCGCATTTCTTGAGATTGACAGTTGTGTCCTTGACACGTACCAATTGTGATCTTAGAGAATTGACGGGCTTATGAATAAGTGTAACTTCGTGTGACTTGAAAGCTCTTTGCAGGCGTTCCGAGATTCCTTTGATGTATGGCGTTGATGCATAGATTTTCTTCTCATTTTGAGGCTCTTGGTATCTTCTATTGTAGATTTTGGATGTGGTATTGTTAGCATCCATTCTGGATAGTTATTCATTTTTAGAGCTTGCTTGACGTGCTGTGTTTCTCTAGTTCTGTCATCGTTTTCCGTAACCAAGGTCTGAGCTCTCAACATCAGGGTGTTAACCACAGCTCTTTTGTGTTGTAGATGATGGTTTGATTGGAAGTTTAGGTACTGGTCCGTGTGCGTAGGTTTGCGGTACACGGAGATCTTAGTAGAACCATCTTGGTTAATACTCACACAGGTATCAAGGAAAGGAATCCTGCCATCCTTTTCCTGTTCCGAAGTGAACTGGATATGTTGGTCAATGGAGTTTAGATGTTCTGAGAAGGAATCGATGGCGTTTTCGTGAATCTTGGCCATCGTGTCATCCACATATCGATACCACATAGTTGGAGGGGTGGGGGCGGTGTCCAGAGCTCTGCTCTCAAACTGTTCCAACTGTTTACTGTTTACCAGCATTCCGATCAATGAAGCCATTCCAGTTGTCAGAGCCAAACTGGAAAGTGACCAGAGCTTACCGGATAGATGCCCGTTAGATATCGCCCAATTATCTGTTCTACTAGAGATGTGCCTCTCGAGCACATACTTCACATTCCAGGGTGAATTCTACAAACAAAAGAAAGGAGCCGCCATGGGGTCTCCGATTTCCCCGGTAGTGGCCAATCTCTACATGGAACAGTTTGAGAGCAGAGCTCTGGACACCGCCCCCACCCCTCCAACTATGTGGTATCGATATGTGGATGACACGATGGCCAAGATTCACGAAAACGCCATCGATTCCTTCTCAGAACATCTAAACTCCATTGACCAACATATCCAGTTCACTTCGGAACAGGAAAAGGATGGCAGGATTCCTTTCCTTGATACCTGTGTGAGTATTAACCAAGATGGTTCTACTAAGATCTCCGTGTACCGCAAACCTACGCACACGGACCAGTACCTAAACTTCCAATCAAACCATCATCTACAACACAAAAGAGCTGTGGTTAACACCCTGATGTTGAGAGCTCAGACCTTGGTTACGGAAAACGATGACAGAACTAGAGAAACACAGCACGTCAAGCAAGCTCTAAAAATGAATAACTATCCAGAATGGATGCTAACAATACCACATCCAAAATCTACAATAGAAGATACCGAAGAGCCTCAAAATGAGAAGAAAATCTATGCATCAACGCCATACATCAAAGGAATCTCGGAATGCCTGCAAAGAGCTTTCAAGTCACACGAAGTTACACTTATTCATAAGCCCGTCAATTCTCTAAGATCACAATTGGTACGTGTCAAGGACACAACTGTCAATCTCAAGAAATGCGGTACTGTGTACCAGATCCATTGTGAGAAGTGTAACAAGGAGTACGTTGGCGAAACGGCCCGCTCTCTGGAAATCAGAGTGAAAGAACACCAATCAAGAAGTTCATCAGCTATTTACGAGCATTGTCGCCTGGAGGGCCACTCGGTGGACCCAAATAAGACAAAAGTACTATCAACCGAAGTTAACACCTTCAAACGCAGGATAAAAGAAGCTATTCAAATTAAACTTACGAAACCGGCGTTAAACAGAGACAATGGTTACGAATTAGCAGCTATCTATGACACAATTCTAACTCCCAAGAGGCGTTAAAACCCCTTTTTAAAATTCATCTTTTTAACATTCATATCATTGACTGATGAAGTCCGGTTGAAAAAAAACGGACGAAATATTTCACAAGTTTTAACTTTTAGCTCCGAGTTTGTAAAACTTTTTAACTTTTATTATGTTTCCGGAGCAGGAAACAAATGTTTTTGAGTGCATTTAAACCATGTTTGGCAGAGAACACTTCCCTTCAAAGCTCTAACTGCAATATTTTGGGACTTTCAGCCACTTTGGTATTTTTCGCTTTTGAAGCCCGATTTACTCAGATTTAGGTGTTCTTCTGGGCATGTTCTCTCTGAAACGAAGTCGGTGACCCCCCGTTTTTTTTACATTTCTGACATCACTAACTCATCATCTTTCAATGGTAAAATTTTTAGAAAAAAATCAATGTTAGAAAAATTTTACATCGAGCGCGCGCGCTAAGTACTAAAATGAACAATGATAGGGCAGATGGCCATTGCTATAGCTTTGATTGGATTTAACGATCTTAGACGTCCGGTGACCCCTACTTTTCTTTTCAGAAACAGATTTTATTTGCAATTATCTACACATTATCCAAAAATGAAAAAAAAATCAATGTGGGAAGTTTAAAAAATTTGAATATTTCTGCCCACGGGACATGGAATCCTGCCATCTTGCGGCTGCAAGGCGCGTGAAACCATGGTCGCTAAATGCGAACTTATTCTTTAAGGAACCTCACAAGTTGACTAAATTTGCTTAATAGGTCCATCCAAACCATATTTGGCAGAGAACTTTTCCCTTCAAAGCTCTAATTACAATATTTTGGGACTTGCAGCCACTTTGATCTTCTTCGCTAACGAAGCACGATTTACTCAGATTTAGGTGTTCTTCCGGGCATGTTATTTCCAAAACGAAGTCGGTGACCCCCCATTTTTTTTACATTTCTGATATCGCTCACTCATGATCTTTCAATGGTAAAATTTTCAGAAAAAAATCAATGTTAGAAAAATTTCGCGCGAACGTCCTTAAAACGAAAAAGATATTTCCAAAAAGGAAAATGCCATTCTTCTTTACTTTGAAAAACCTTTTAAATAAGCAGCAATTATCTTTTTTACTTCATAGGCACTTTAATGCACTCGGCAAGTGAGTGTCTACACATTTGTCTAGAACTGACACCAATAAAAACATAATGCAAGAGAATGCAATGATGAGCTTTATTTTTAGACATCTCCATTAACGGCTGTCTGGATGCATTCTGCAGTTTAAGCCATAAGAACAGGCTCTTGACAGGTATTGGCATCTCATTTAACTTTATCAATACAAGCATTGTTTAAATGTAGTGAACAATTTGGAAGGCATGGATTACATACTCGAACAAAATGACTAACTAAATTGTGGTACAGCTAAAAAAAATCACTTTCAAGAAGACTATTATTGCATTCAAAACTCAAGAAGTTACAAAATTGTTATCAAAAGTAGGAAACCTTGAGTGAGTTAAACTCGAAAGAGAGTTGCACCATGAATTGCTTGTTGGACCATGTAACTTCATGTATGAAGTTAAATGCATGCAGCAAGTACAGAAAACTATTAAGAATGTAGTGTGAATCTTAGTGTAAATAAAAACTGTCAACAGTTTTTAGTTAATGATTATTTATTTTAGGAATTCTCAAAATCCAATCTGTGTGATAAAGAGCATTATTAAGCTAGAATTGTTAGAATGAAGTGGGTGTTGACACCATTCTGTAGTTTCTGTATTATAATTACATATGAATATCACTGCTAATTAAACCTTGGCCTGCCAAGATGTTTACTTATCAGTTTATGCCAATCCAAATGCACAACATTGATTTTTACATGTTGGGACACAATTACTTGTGAATACAATGTTTGAAAAAAAAAATATGAGTTGCCTGTCAGTGAGAAACCAATTACCCAATAAGATGTCTGTTGCCTTGCAACACTACAAAACCTGTCACACACTCCTTAATACACCAAATGTGAAATTTATCAGTGCTTCTCCATTCCAATGGCCCTAGAATACCACATCCTCTAAATGGCTGATAGATATGTTTCACAATTATCATTCCCAGCACCAGCGCTTTGCCTGAACCTTGCACAAGGAAGTAACACGAAAGTCACCAGAAATTTGCACTGCAAGTTCAACTGCTTTGCCATGTTATAAAAGCCCTGCTAACCTCTGTACCACGTAATGAATAGGTGACCATTAGTAAAACATTCATCATTGCTGTTCTGCAACTTGGATTTGTCAAAACCCCAGAGTTAATTAGATGCAATAAAGCCACATGAAATTATTGTTCCCATTATTCAGCTTGTGAATCCATGAACAAAGCCACTTTTATATTTAACCTTCGCTGCAAAATTGTCATATACTTCCTCCACTGTAAGTGGTTGATGTTATAGTCATGGATGCCACATTTTCTTGACCAATTTGTGCTGCTTGCAGTAGCAGTGAACCAATGAATGCCAAGGGAATGCATTTCAAATTATGTGATGCACACCAACTTCAGTTGGAAGATAAGACCCACTGAT
>JAHPZR010042873.1:17500-35000 GCA_019787425.1 Platygyra sinensis | reverse complement strand
CAAAAATGAACAGAAAATCAATGTAGGAAGTTAAAAATTTTTCACGATTTCTGCCCACGGGACATGGAATCCTGCCATCTTGTGGCTGCAGGTGCGTGAAACTATGGTCACTAAATGCGAACTTGTTGTTCGAGGAACCTTAACTGTTGACTAAATTCACTTAATAGGTCCATTTAAACTGTATTTGGGAGAGAACGTTTCCCTTCAAAGCTCCAATTGCAATATTTTGGGACTTGCAGCCACTGTGGCCTTGTTCGCTAGCAAAATCCAATTTACTCAGATTTAAGCTTTCGTCCGGGCATGTTCCCTCCAAAACGAAGTTGGTGATCCCCCATTTTTTTACATTTCTGACATCACTAACTTGTTTACGATTTTGGCGAACGTGTTTAGGAATGTTACCCTTCATTTTACTCGTGTTTGTACATAAGGCGCAAAATCTTGTTTCCAAAAAAAATATGTCTTTACGTATTCTGTATATAAAATGTTATCGAAAAGAAGTTTCAGTTTATAGCTTGAATATTTTCACGTTCATGTAGAAATTATTGTCAAAAATAAATTTGACTTGATACGCATTAGCTGTTGTTGATTTCAAACTTCGCTTTATTTATCCCGGTACTCGATCGACCTCACAATTTTTTTTCCCATGAAAACCATTGAAAGTTTGGAGTGCGGCCTATACACAGGTGCGGCCTATCCGCGGGTAAATATGGTATAAGTCTTCCATTATATTTCTGATTTAGATGTAAATCAAGTGCAAATTCATTTGGGAAAGAACAGTGGAAAATTGAGGTGTCCACTGTTAGCCACAACTAATTCAAAATTAGCAGACAATTAACAATTATTGGACGAGGTTGAGCAAAATATCGTAATTTGTCAGTGGCGAGCTGATCAATTATTTGCCGAAGCCGAAGGCTGAGGCAAATAATTGATCGGTGAGACCCTGACAAATCACGATATTTCGTGACAACCGAGTTCAATAATTGTTTTATCATTCGATTACCAAGTTTGTTTTCATATCTTAATCACTTCCTGGCAGCTCAGGGAAGCGATCAGCCATTCTTTCTCAAGAACATGGTTCCTATTGCGCATGAGCAGAATATTATTTGCAGCAAAACAAGTTTAGACGGTACTAGGCACGAGCAGACCATTATTTGTAGGCAGTTATTTGCAGGTCACGTGGTGGGCTGTCGGCCAATGGAAAGGAAGGAAAAACTGCATCGAATGATAATTGAATTTATTGTTATCAATCCAGGGTCCGAAATTAGCTTTTTTAGGCATCCGCCAACTAGCGACTGAATTTTTTTTCAGTCGCCAGATGGAAAAATGTGGTCGCCAAAAGGTGTTTGTAGAATTTTTCCTTAGCAGTGAAACACAAAGAGGGAAAACTATGGCTGCCAATTTTTCTTTTAAGGTAGCATCTCACCCCAAATGACCGCTTCGCGTCCGCACCGTTTCAAGGCGAGACGTTAAATAAAAACCCTGACAAACTATATATTTTCTGAGAGCCTAATAAATGAAGATTGTCATACCGTATTTATTGAAAGAAAAAAGATAAATGTCTTAAAAATATAGCGATCGTTTTGCAAAAGTACACGGCTTGCAATATTCAGTTCCTGTGCAGTCCGAAGTGATCAAAAAGAAGAGACAGACATTGTGCCGAGTTCTTAACACCTTTGACTCAAAAACCGTGTCGGCGAATTTTGATATCTTGCCTGGTTTGTTTTTTATGCCCGGTTAAACTTTGGGGTTCGAAAAAATATCACTCCTGTTCCTTCATTTGTTTATAACTCCAGAAAGAACGGGAAAAATAAAAAACGCCGACATGGTTTCTGAGCTACATTATATAGGAACATTGATTTGTCCCCAAATTTGAGCTAAAACGGTTGAAAATTCGCTGCACGCAAACTTAAAACGTGCGCCCAATTTCTTGAAAATACAGTTTCGAGAAAAAGAGCAAAACAGTTTCACAGACGTTATTCCGGTTGAATGGGATTAAAACAACAAGGCGTGAAAGTAAGTACCTGCGGTTTACAAACAAACGGCTCAACTTACTTCATACAAATAGCACTCAAATTCTGACGAGACAAGATGTCAAATACTGTTTTGTGCGTGAATTTGACTCTACATTTCAGCTCTACCAGGCATCGCTGCTGGTCGCTCGCTCCGAAGGTAAGTTGTTACTGTAAAATTGGAAGTGTTTCATCCCAGTCTCCGGAGTTTTCATTCCTCTGACTAGTAATTTGTAATATGAATAGGCCAAAACAACCTTAGAAATGCCTTAAGAAACAAAAAGAGGAAAAAGGTGACCGGGACAAATACCACCAGGAATAAGAGGCGAAGTCGAGCACGCAAGGGAGGGAATCACGCAACTACCACTGACTGCGGTGAAACAGAAACTCCCAAGGCACTAATGCTTCGCGAGATGCGAGCAGCTGGGTAAGAATGGTAATAAACTGGGTAGGAAACAATACAAATTGCTTTCTGGTCTATATGATCAGCACTGATGAATAGAGCCACAAAATTACCGCCACGTACACAATTGCCAGGCAAAACAACCTCGAACTCGTGCTGTGTACAATAACACCCTTTGTCGCTAGCGGCAAGTTTGTCAGCCCAATCCTTGTCGATGTCAAAACAATTTCTTTTTTTTTTTTACCGCTCTCCTTGGCACAAAAGGGCAGCTCGATTGCTTTTGCTTTTTTCTTGAAGACATGGCAACAGCACGAAAATATTGTTGCGTGGTCTGGCCGTGACAAAATCACATGTCGTAACAAGGATGGTATGTAAGATAATAATGATGTGTTGACAGATTGTTACAGTGACTTGTCAACATTCCATTACCGGCAATTAGTGAAGAAGAAACTACTTTGTCCATAACTTCCCGTAGAAACAATATTTTTTCGAAATTTCTTTTTTAAAACAAAGATAAGGGTAAGGTCTATCTTGCCATTGTAAAATAATTTTTTCCCCAAAATGGTCACATTTGGGGTGGGATGCTACCTTAAGAATCAGAACAAAGAGAACGCATTTGGGGCGGCAATAGCGATTTTTCGGCTAACCAATAAGATTAAACACAAGGACGCTGATAATTTATACATCTACATGTACCACTGAAAAACCATGTGGAACAAATCAAATGCCTACCATATATACGCAGTTTTGTGCAACTGCCAAATGCTTGAAGTCAACTTTTTACCTTCTGTTGTGCCTAACTGAAAAACTGCCATTTGGTTCTTTGCTTTTTGTTTAAAACAGCATTTCTTGTTCCAGTCCCTTGAACCATCCACAATCCGTATGTTTTAAAATATGGGAAACACCTGAAGAAACATGGCCATGAAGCCTCGCACTGATCGTAGCTGTGAAACGTTGTGGTAGATTTATGAGAGGAAAATCGGTTTTGTACTTCAAAAGCGGTGGAAAGGTAAAACATAAGTGACCAAAGTAAGTGACCAATTGGCGGGCAGTTTTGAATTTTATTTGAATCAATTTGACTGAAAATCAAAGTTGTTTGTATAATTATCGTGGCCTGAAATAGTTTATCACCCGCTGGCAACCAGTAATGAAATTCTGGTTGGCAATGCAAAATTTTCACTCGCATTGGCGACCAGGAAAGTGCAATTTTGGACCCTGCAATCTTTCTAGCTCTGCTCTTTCTTGGGTCTTTAGTTCACCGAATCACCAGGCCATGGGATAGTAAATCATTTGCTAAAATAACTCACGTCCCTAATTTAACCAACAATGCTACCTGAGGGTTAGCAAAACCACCAAAATTTTTATTCACCCACATTTATAGCTGTCTCATATTAATTGTTGCTTCACTTGAGTAACTGTAGGTGTCAGTGGGATTGTTTTCCAAAATCCCACAAACTAAGTACTGGATGTGTTCTCCATTTTTTTTTTTAGACTTTCAATAATATATATTAAAGACAGGGTGTATCTTGGGACAAAGCAAAAACCCAAAATCTAAATTTATAGTTCTGTGGCCGATGTAATACTGTACATCTGTTTTATGTTGTTTCTGTGGTTGAATGTCTCACTTGTGATTAGCTAGTAACAACACAATAAACATTCCAGGAATATTTTAGGTGTTCATAGTTTTATGAATTTGACTGTAAATTAGACACCTGTTAGGACAATCAAATAAGAGTCTGTGAAAAAAGCTTCTCCATCAAAAGAAACAAAGCAGTGAAAATTGATTTGCTATAGTGAGCTAAATACCTTCTTTCTTTCTTTCTCCAGGCTCCTGAGTTGTTCATAACATTCTTCAAGCCTACAATGTAGTTCACTGGTAAGTGGACTCTTTGTGCGATGCAGAATGGTGTGCCCTGAGTGACAATTCTCTTTAATGGAAGTTTGGGTATCCCTAGGTAAAGAACTTGGCGAAACATGCTCTCTAGCTGAAGCATGTTTGTACCAAGGTCCACCATTCATCTCATGGCCTGAATTTAAATGCTTTGGAGCAGAGTGGCTATGAACAGGTCCAGGTGGTGACGATGGTGACATGCTTGGCGAGCTACAGTAGTGATGACCATTGGTAAATGTAAGAGATTGTGGACGCGCCTTTGGTGAAGAATTAAAGCACGCATGTGCTGGAGCTGAACTTGGAGATGGTTGAGAACGGCGACAGGAACCATTGCTTGAATAGTAGCCAGATTCTGAAGAATTCCACCCCTTACTTCCAGTAGTTGTATCTTTGATGGGCATGAACAAGGTATGAGATAATGTGTCTTGTGAGCCAAATTGCTGTCCAGTTGGGGATGGATATGGAGAGAGTTCATCATGATAGCCATTCACTGTAGGTGAAGCACTACCAGATGAATTTGTCAAAGAGCTTGCAGGTATTAAAGGAGTTGGAGGCAGTGGAGGAGTGGTTCCTAGTGAAGAATTTGTCAGGCTGGATGGCGGGGACATGTCAAGGGGTGATAAGGGAGGGGTGATATGAGCATTCACTTCTGCTGACCAGATGGTTTGTCCTGGAAACGAACCAAAGCTGCCAGTAGTACTGCCAGCATTGGATGTCACAGCTGGCACTGGAATAGAACCTTTGGGTACTACTTGTAGAGGCCAGGAATGCGATGTACCATCAAACCTGCAAACACAAGCATACAAAAAGCTGTTGGTAGTATTCTAAACAAACTATTTCATACTTTGTATTGACCCTGACAGAGATTAACTCTTACGAATTACTCACTGTTTCTACAACATGGCTTAGGAAAGAGATTATAGGATGGCAAAGAATCATGTCACTCACTAGCTACAAAAAAATGTTTTTGCTTTACCCCTAAAAATGTTGGTTTTTCTATCTCCAAGACTATGCAGACCACACCTGCACAATATTGACCACGCATGTAAGAGATGCAGGTGTAAGAGAGTTGAAATACAATTAGAATAAGGACTTAAATACTGTACAGTATCGAATACTCCTGTCGCTTAGAGTAGCTAATGCAATTAGCAATGCACATATACACTGTAAACGAGGCAATAAATAAGTACAGTACCGCTCAGAACTAAACGAACATCGGACGCGCGTTCTTAACGCGAAGGGTTAAACGCGCGCACACGTTTTGCTGAGTTAGAGTGCATTTCAACTTCGAGTTACAACGCGTTGAAGTAAATGCGTTAGTATGTATGAGCTTGGTTATTGTTTGCTTCTTTTGTTACTGTGTGAAAGGAAGTTAACGATCTTTCCTAAAGGTAGCATTCGGTATGAACATGATTTGTTTTTAAGGAGCAGACAAGTTTTAATTCTTTCGTACCGGCTGAATATAGCGACGTTTACTTTCAGACCATTTTGTTTTGTCTGTTTGGATTCATTCAACTTACAAATAAAATGATTTGCATTTCGAAAAATCAACAGATAAAGATAACGGGTTTTCAATTGATGCCGTGAAAAAAAACCCAACAGACAACATCGTGAGATTTATTTTTTTTCAAGATCTGATCGTTATCGCGTCTAGACACCTGGCAGCCGGGAAGAATTTACAACCTACATATCCAGCAGTCTGATAGAATTTCAACACAAAAAGTAATCCAATTCTTCTTGGAATAGTAGATCTTTGTTTAGAAATGTCAAGCAATTTTTATCCACATGTAAATGCCCGGCAGCCGGGTAAGGTCTTACTAGTAAATGGACTAAATGGGCAGTAGTCTGAAATTTTCACAGAATTTCCGATGAAAGATTCTTTCAAACTTTTTGACGGCCTTTGATGATTTTTTTAGAAATGTAGACGTAAAGCGATTCGAAAAATTATGTTTGTTCGCAAGATGACGAAATATTCGAGCGTGGGCATACTATAAAATCGGCACGTGCTTGATACTTGCGTACATTGGCAGTTTAAGATATTTATCGAACTGCGACAAACAGCTTCATTCAAACCTGATGAGAAGATTTGAGGTTTCTTTAGAATAGCCAAGCGATTCTAAAAGTTATTGTGGATTTGTAGTAGAAGAATTTTCCAAGGTTGTTCATACCATAAAATCGCAAGGGTCTTTATCCGACTGCTGGTCACGTCCTCAAAAAAAAAACTATTAAAATGCCCGGCAGTCAAAATTGTCCACCGAATTTCCACAGAAAGTCTCCACGAAACGTATTGAGAGTATTTGATGTTTGCTCTGAGATGCGAAGCAATTGTAAGCAATATTTTGGATTTGCAGTAGAGGAATTCACAGGAATTACAGCTGTATCCGAGCTTTTTGACTGCTGGGCATTTTGTCTTCTTGAGACCGTGACCACGCAAGAATTGTGAACGTTGCGATGTTCAGAGAATTTGTCCACCACAAATCCAAAATAATTTTTACAGTCGCGTTGTATTCCAAACAAGCATCAAATACTCTCAAAACATTTCGACAACGCTTTCAGTGGGAATTCGGTCACGGTTGTTCAAACAACTTGACACGATGTTTGTTTTAATTCACACAACGTTGCTTCAAGTTTGACTCCCGTGGAGAAAGGAAACATCATGGTATCAAATATCGCTGTGCAGTGGCCATCATAATTTTCATTCAACGGGCTGCTGTTATTGCTTGAACTGAATGAAACTGATCGCCATTCAATAAGCGTTAACCTAAATTCATTGGTGATTTACCTTAGAAGGTATAAGTAGGTTTTTTCCTCCTTGCGTTATTTACAGATTTTTAGCCTGTGAACAGGCTCCCAGCGAGGTCGGAAAAAAAAATTTGGCGAGCGAGTGGAAGTCGGAGCGTCGTGATTCTGCGAGCGAAGCGAGTGGGATGCGGGGGAGCCTGTAGACATTGTTTTCAATGTACCGTTCCGCCCCTGGTTATTAGTCTGTTACATATCTGTCAAGGAGGTAATTAAACCTGTCAAAATTGATGGGTTTCCCCACGCTGATGAATCGGCTTTTCATAACAATCTACCCTAATAATTGATGGTAAGTAAAGTAGACAGCAGCGCCGTAGCTAGTAACAGGCCAACCGAGGCACTTGCCTCGGTCATTTCTTTGGCTTTTGTTGTTTACAGTACCTAATACCTAGGAAGAGAACTCAACCATGGGCTGATTGCCTCAGTCATAAGTTATTCATGGACATTGCCTCAGTCAAAATTTTTTTCTGGCTACGGCCCTGGACAGGCCAAACACGACTCTTACGAGAAAAGGAGAAAACTAGAGGTCCTAGAGCCGTTAGATCGTGCTAGGCGGCAAGCTTTAAGAGGTCTACAATCAGAACTAAGCCGAACAATGGCATATACAACACCCAACACAGTCGACAGACTTGCGCGTAATGAGTTAAATTTAAATCCTGAGGTACTAAAACAATCAAAGGAGAAATAAACCTGTACATCGAGCTCCAGGAACATAAGCTCGATCAGATACCTGCAAGAAACATTATAATTTCTCTAGACAAGCCTATAACTTTCTCGAAGTAAGGCTACGAAGGAAAACGTAGGAGGGCAAATATGACACCCGTGATAAAAACTTGCAAACAGTTCTAATCATAGCCGGGCCCGGCGTCACAAAATAGAATGCGAGTAAGAAACACGTTCAAGGTAAATGTCATATTTTGTCCCATCAAAGCAAATACTTGGAGACTTAAAAAACAAATCTTGCAATAGAAATGAGCCAAAACAATACACCAACACATGGCAAATTATAGAGGTGTCAAACTCAACGAAGCAACACGCAGATAACAGCGGAAATAACGCAGACCTATGACTTCTTAAAATTTGCCGCCTAGCACGATCTAACGGCTCTAGTTTTCTCCTTATAACACAATACGAAATGCCTTTCATGAACAAGAGTGAAGCGACAAAAAGGTCGAAAGACCGAAAAATAAACGGCAAATCTACAAATGGCACAAACCGTAGGAGTCGTGTTTGGCCTGTTTATTTTATTTACCACCATAGAAGCGGCAACAATTGAAAAATTAGGCTCTTCCCGAAACCAGTCTGTAGAATTCCGAAAACATCGCGCTTCTACGCCACAGTTTCCAGGCATAGCTTCTGCTCACGTTTCAAACAAGAGATGTGATGAAAATGTTGCAAAGAATTGCTCAAGGCTGCTTCAAATTCGTCGTCAGTTAACTGTGCATTGCACACGGAAGCCGTTGTGACGGTCTCGGCAAGAATTATGCTAATTTACAAAGCAGTTGTCAAGATCTGTCAATTATTTGTCTCAGAGCTGTCAACAGTCACCGATTCAACCAATCAGATCTTGATACCGGGAGCTGGTATCATGGAACGGCGGCATCAATGGAATGTCTACAGGCTCCCCTGCGCACTTCCTCCTCACCAGACCGCTCTCGGCTCGTCCCACTCACCCTAGACGGCTATCTCACCCTAAACCCAACCGAACCGGGAGCCTGTTCGCAGGCTACAGACTTTCTCCAGTTATATCGCTTATCAGGCGCCGGGTTAATTGCAGTCGTCTGGCTTTCAATCTGTTGTTCATTTTGTCGCGATTTGCATATTTCCTCGCACTTCTCTATGTGATTACTTCCATCCAATACAGAGAAATTTTTGCCGAGTATGAATGCCATGATGGGTTTGAGAACAGACTAAATGACATGAGAACAATTTTTCCTAGGTCGGTAATCTGGCGCTGGGTTAACCGGTTAAAAGTGAAATTGTCTAGCTTTCAATCTGTTGTTAATTTTGTCGCGATTTGCATATCCCCTATCATTACCGCCATCCGATACAGCAAAATTTTCGCTGACTATGGATGCCACAATGGGTTTGAGAACAGAATTACGTTTTCACAAGGCAGAGATGTTTTTTACTGCAGAAGACAGTTTTGTCTTTCTGCAGTAAGCGGAATAATCAACAAGGTGAACCAACAATAATTCGAAGATTAAACCTTGTGCCGCGTAATTTCATTAGGCGCCTTATTTCAGTGGTTGCGTTACAAAGCGGTTCTTCGAAAAGTCAAATTTTTCACTGCGCTTGTAATTACTATTTCCCTGTGTTTTCATTTGAATTTCGCTTTTGCATGGATTTACAACTCATGCATTTGCTTTGAACTGAAGTCGTGCTTTGTTCGCCATAACAAAGCATCACAAAAGGAATATTGGTTATGAATGACAAAGGCTAACGCGTTGGCAAAAACGCGTGGCCCTTTTGCGTTGGCAATAACGCGTTGGGCATTTTAACGCATTAGGGGTTCGTTGAGTACACGCGTTTTAGGTTCGCTTAGTTCTGAGCGGTACTGTAACTATAGTGAGACAATCTCAGATAGTCTCCTTGTGTCATGTTTTTATAAGGCTGGATTATGCAAAAGACACTCATTCATACTTGGTATTTCCAGATATTTCATGCATACTCAGTGGAGTTAATTAACAAAGACAACATACTTTCACACTAAGCTGTTCACAGAATATCCTTACCTGTCAGGATGAACACAGGAAACAGGAGAACATGGCTCTACACAGGACGTTGTTTCTTCAAAGCTTGTAAAATTAAAAATACTCTCATCCTCAAGAACTTTAGAAACAAGATGAAGGGCTATGTGGTTGCTGGACTGTGGTGTTGTAGGTGTTTTGACTTCTTCCTGCGGTATTGTACTATTTGGATCGTTAACAGAGCCATGTGTATCATTCACGTATGCTTGTGATACTTTGTGTCTGGCAGCCTTCAAATTGGCAATGTTTCCACCCAGGCCAAAGACCTAACAGCAAAACAACAGATAATATATAAAGGCAATTCTACATGAGAGACCTGTCAGAATCCAGTTTTTTAAAAAGAGGTTGCACATAAAATTATACCCTGTTCTACATTGTGGACAAGAGAAAAATAAATTTCAGCTTTAGGGGGGGAATTCCCAAAACAAGTAGCAAATAACACTCAAGAAGTAAACTTTAACTGCATGGCCATGGCCAAGTGCAGTTCTTAATCTGCACAGCCTTTATTTTTATTACTTATTTTTTTAGTTTGTCAGTGACCTGGCACGGACCTCTGCTCAGCCAAGTCATAGTTGGGACTTTGAATCATGCAACCTGTAATGTTTAATAGACCCTATGCAAAAATGGCTGCCGTTATATTATTCTTTTGTTCGTATTTAAATTAGCCTCACTAACCTCGTTTTTGGGACAAAAATTGTAAAGAATTTGTTATCCCGAATGAGGTTAGTGAGGCTATTTTGAATACGAACAAAAGAATAATTTAAAGACAGCCATTTTTGCATAGGGTCTATAGGCAAATACTGTAGAAACATTAATACACAGAAAATGTTATGGACATTGTTTTCATTATGATGTGAAAAACATATTTTCTTTTGGTTACAATAAAAACCCGCGTAGAAGAACCTGGGTTTTAAGAACCTGTTAGGCTAAAATTTTCATTTTAAGCCCCCTCCACATACATGTAAGAACCTATTTAGGCTAAAATTTTAAGTTAGGTTCTTATCAGTGGGGTTGCTGTAAAATTGTGTAGGTAGAAACCGAGATCATGAACTATTTAAAAGTAACTTGACATAACGTTTTTTCTTTCAAGCTTGAAGTCACATGTTGTATGTTTATTGTGTTTGCCATTCAAATAATTCCCCAAGTATTTTCAGGTATTGTACTCTATTACAGTATCAAAGAAAGCTTTCTGACCATCTCCAACTGCTCTGTAGTACAAATAAATGATTTATACTGTATTATGAGATGATATCTATAATATATATAGCATATTCAGATGAAACTCATATGAAAATATAAGAACCTATTTTAAGAACCTTGGTAGCCTAAATTTGCTTCAAGTACCAGTCATTTATATAAGAACCTACTTAGGCTAAATTGAAAAATCCAGGTTCTTATACGCAGGTTTTCACTGTATATTGAAGCATTGGATTCAAAGAGAATATTAGACAAGTTAAAAAAAGGAATTACATTAGTCATGGAATGCGCTGACGAGACAGTTTTCACTTTTGCTACATGACAAATGAGAGCAATGGTGTAATACAGTTTGTGTTGATCAAAAAAATTGGTGTCTACAGTAATCAGTGAATCATGAAGGACTGCTTTGAAATGTGTGCTGCATTGCAACTGTAGTGCTAAGGCTGAAACAGGTAAATTTTAAAGCGCCCTTATGAGATCTAAAAGATCTTCTTGTTTAACTTGCTGTATAAAACTTAAAAACATAAGGGACTTGAAACAGTTGTATCAGAAAAAGTCCCTTACTGGAGTTAATACAAAAGTGCTATATAAACTTCATCCTGGACTTTTTTGAAAAGTAGATGTAACAAAAATAAGTTTCCTTGCAGATGTAACATCCGTGATGCTTTAAAAATCTTGCTACTTTTCCTAAAATAACTGCGAAAAAAGACTTTAAAAACATTCCTGTCACATAGCTAGAAATCCCATAAACACTTTGAAAAAAATCTCTGGTAAACTATAACATTTTCCAAATAATGGCAGCAAAAAATTGTTCTGGATGTAACCTCAAGCACATTGGACCTCTTCACATCTACATTTCTTCATTAATGTCAATTCATGATCAGAAACATTGCTCAAAGTTTATTTTTGGCTTTGGGAGCACTTGTGCGACCAGGTGTAAATTTTTAGGTGCACCCCCAAAACTTTAGGCACAGAGTTAAAAATTTTAGGCGCACAGCTTCAAATACTTGGAGCACCTACTCCAATAGAAATTATACTTAACGCTCCAAAAAGAGCGACAAAGCCTTTGTGTTGCAATATGGGCCTATTCTAGCAGTATTGAACACAACGAAAACAAACAAAAGAATCAGGATATTTCACACAAGAGTTAAGCTTAGATATTAACTACTGAAGTCGCTTCGTCGAGTATCCTCACTATCCAATTGCTTGTTGTTTGCCTCACCTCTGAAATTCTGTTCACGAAGATTCTTAATTTTTTCAACATGTGGGTATTCAGGAGGACTAGCACAAACTTTGCTTATTTGGCTTAGCTTTCAAGCCATAACATTCTTGAACTGGCCTGTTCCGAAAACGCTGGACATTTTTGTATGTCAGACAGGTGAAAACAAAGCTTTCTTTACAAAACGCAGCATTCTGTAACTGTTGTTCACGAAAGAACGGGGACATGATTTAATCTCATCCCCAGTCTCCATGCTTTCCGCTAGGAGCATCTAGCACTATGACCACACTATGAAGCAAGTGTTTCATTCTTTCATTTGCATGTGTCAGCTGATTTGTTTACAACACAGAACATCGAACGTGAGAAGAAATGAAAGTTCGTGTTCTGAGAATCCACTGGAAAATTAGGCTAAAGTAATGAATAAAACACACAAGGATGAAAGGAAAATGGTGCAACTTTATTATTTGGTGCCTGGTTGTGTTATATCTATGTTTAAATTTATCTTTATCAATCTGAGTACGTTAGTATTGTCTGGTGAGTAAGCACTAGAGAAGTCACCCTGTACTTTGGCTTTTGAGGTGCCGTGGTGCGACCACACATGATCTTTTAGGCGCACAGCCAAAAATCTAGTCGCATATGCCACCAGTTGGTCGTTAACTTTGAGCCCCGACAAAGGACAAAGATATCATTTAAACTGAAACCCTTAAAGTGCATATGACCCGAAAAATAAGTCGTCTAAAAAATACACTCATTTAAAAGGCTTTTCAAAGTAGAGTAAAATGGCATTTTTCTTTTTGTGATATATCTTTTTTTGTTCCAGAGATATTCAAGTTTTCCTATTATGCAAATTTGGTCACTGATGACGTCATCGGTTGCGCAAGTACAGTGGTGTAAAACAAAATTAAGAATATCTCTGCCAATAATGAAGCAATGCTATTGAAACTTGGGAGGGATGTTGCACCTTACGAAATATACCAGGTGGTACAAATTTTGACATTGCTATGGCAACATGCTCAGTTCCAGTCTCCTGCCTCTTCAAAATTAAATATTACCATTTGCGACTCAACAAGGCAAAATACCTGGTCTTATCTAAGATGTATGCCAGTCCCAACTTCATTGGGTCGCCTCATTAACATTTTTAGCTGTATTTGATGCCTCATGCAGCTACAAATGGTGATTCCAGAACAGTCACTGACAAATTACCGTATTTACTCGAGTATAAGTCGACCTTTTACGACCGAAAAATCAGCCCAAAAAATTGCCCTCGACTTGTACACGAGTCATACACAAAGACCTGACAAAGCAGTCCAAGAAATTAGCATAACAATTGCCTGAAGTGCATTTGGAAAACTGAGTTTACAAAAACAGTTCTAATTGTGATCGAGTTTCTCAGTTTTTGGCAATTTCTTCTTTAACAAAAAAGTGTGAAATAATAAATGTTAACTGCTTTAAACGTAAACCTACTGGACATGATTTCTATTATGTCTTTTGATCTGTGGAGCAGACATTTCTCTTAGAGCCTCGCTGCTGTTTACAGTACTGAACTTTCGTTTTCATCGAACGATTACTGTAGCTTAGTGACCTGTCAAACTTCAGAAAGCACATGGAGTACACTTAGTTTCCAGTACTCCTCAAATTCGTAGTTTGGTTACCAAGTTTTCCAAGATGGCAGTGTTTTTATTGAGCGATCTTTCGAAGCTCTTCGGCATTCCTTTGGTCTTCTTATCTAAATCTCCATTTAAACTCAACATCAAGATCAAGGTTAGTTAAATGCAATGCGATTTACTCCCAAATATCATAAAATACTTTGCTAGTAAATCAAAGAGCTCTTATGTGCTTAAATTGTGATTAAACAAGTCTTGATAAACTTCACAGTGTATGATTACACCTCTGCTTTTTTTTAATTAACCGTGTGTTTTCAAACATTCTCAGAAAGAAAAGATTGGTCTGAATTTTATTTCTTTAACCATAAATGTTGAAAAATCAGATTTTTGACCTGGAAAATGAGGGGTTGACTTATACACGAGTAAATACGGTACTTTGCATTATTTAAGGTTTAGCAAAGCAGTCAGTTGAGTCACACAATCCAAGGTTTACGCTATCCAAGCTATTTTTAGAATGGTTTGGGTTTTTTCCCAACAGTGACAAATGCTGCAAGTTCTCACATTGCGCTCACTGGTAAATAATCACCCGAACATCTACCTTCACATTTCTTGTCTGCAAGCGGTCCTTGTTGTTTCACTGATGACTATAGACACACAACAACTGACAACAACGACTACACACGAACTGTTGAAGCCTCTTATTGCATCATCACTTGGAGACCGCTTGGAGCCGTTGTTCCAATTGCACCAACAGTCGAAGTTGTTGTGAAATCTCCAATGACATAATGGTCTTAATCTGGAACTTTCTTTTGGATATGTCTGGGCATGAACGATATGAACAATCTGATAGAAAAGCTATAAACAACAGCTTTCTCTCTTCAGAGTTTAATCGGTTGTCTCCATGAGTAAGGGGCTAGCAAAGTAGCATGAGAGTAACACAATTCAAGAGTTTGCTCTGTCCACGGCTATTATTGGTACAGTGATTATTTCCCAACTAATCAAATGATGTAATCCTAGCACGTTCTGACACGTCCTTTGCTTTGACTCAAACGCTTCGATAAAACCAAAAGAAAAAATATTTTGCACACAATAAAGGGAACAATATATGTAATGTTTTTGTGTATTAATGTTTCAAAAGCTTTTTGGTGAGTAGACATTACAGGTTTCGTGACACAGAGTCCCGACCAAGACTTGGCCGAGTAGAGGTCTGCATCTTGTCACCGACAAAACTAAAAATAAAAAATAAAAATAAAACCCTTGTAGAACAAGAACCGCGTCGAACTGCGTTGCGCAGTTCACAAGAGCAACGTGATTGCACTTGTTCAATCATAGCTTAGTAGCCAGGCATTTCACCAAAAGATGATGTACTTGACACAAGTAGCTTTTAAAGAAAGGGACGATGTTTAGCTGGTCTAGAATGAGTGAGAATGGTGACCTTAAAATTGACTAAAGATTATTTAATGAAGTTTAATGCAGTCAAAAAATGTGAGCTTGTGATTATGAACAAAAACTGCTCTTTTAGGAGCCACCAAACTTGTAAAGGTAATGAGTGATGCATACCATGATATTGTCTGTTTACTGAACTTCTTATTAGTTTGCCTTACCAATTCATAAATTTGCGATGGAAAGTGTTAATTTATAGCAAATTTATGGCACATTGTTCAGATGTTCTCGCAGATAAGCCGCACCACCAATTTTTGGGAAAAATTTTGAGTAAAAAGGTGCGGTTTATCACCCGGTGTTTGCGGTATATTCCATCTCCTCTCTACTTTAATCCACAGAAAAAACAAAACCTCTTATTTTGTGCTACAGTTGTCATAAACAATGAATGTACATCATTTGCATGCTTACTTTTGTTTTCTCATTCAATTTTTGCCCCATATTGCCCTAAATTTTGATCACCTCTTTTAAATGGTAACCCTCTATTAAGCTTTGTCACCTGGCTAATTCTTGAGAGTGACCCTTTAATAGAGGTTTGACTATAATACCTTTGTTTTCTAGCATCAGCAGGGCTCAAAATTAACATTTTCGTTCAGGAGCCAGCTGACAACTACGAAAAAAATTTTGGTCGCCAGTTCGTAAATTTTAGTTGCCAACTTATTTTATATATAACTTACACAAAACACGATTTTGTATGTTACTTTGCATGCAAGAACAGTCACAATTGAAGAGCAAAAACAATTAGAAACAACACAAGTAACACCTAGTTATCTAGTTATAAAGCTACCATTCTTCTCAGCTGATATGTCTCTGGTAGGAGGCTGATGGTTGTCTCCATAGTCAATTTAAATGAAGCGAACCATAAAATGTTTTAACTCCGTGATTTTCATTGAGAGACAAACACGGGTCGATCCTCATGTGTTTTCCCTTTGCTACTTCAATTCTTTGAACTACCGTTCTTTATTTTTGACTTGCTTTTCCCAATGCCTTTCGCTGCTGACAAATGCCATGCTTGGCCCAAGCCCCTACACAACCATATTGCTCATACCAGTCTCCGACCAGGAGAAGAAGCTGCAATATGGAAATTTTTTCAATTCTCTTGTAATATTAAGACATTATTTTACTGGGAACGGAAAGGTGAGTTGTATGCTAGCTACCATATTTGATTGCAGGGGTTTCAATAAAGTTTGAAGTAGGCAGCCAGTTTGAGAAGAGTAGGCGACGGTATTGACAAGGGGCACCAAGGCCCCTTTTGCTGGGGGGGGGGGTCTGGGGACATGCCCCCCCCCAGAAAAATTTGATATCTGGAAGCTCTGAAACACTATTTCCAGTGTTCTGGGCATCAAATTGTGTATAAATATAAGTACGATTTCTTAGCGCAATGAGGCCTGACCTTGATCTCGTAATTGAGGTAAAAAGTACATCCAAGCCCATCAAAATAAATTTTAATTTTGTTTGAAAGGATCGTTCTTTAAGTACTTCAATGTAGGCAGAAAGTAGCCGACGTCTCTGATCGAAGAAGGCGACGCTCTTCGTCGGACGTCGGTGCTTATTGAAACCCCTGCAATTGATTTCCTAATAAAAAGATTTAAAAATAGGTAGTCTTTGACTACATGTGCCTAGTGATATGAAAACTAGTATCATCTGCGATGACATGATACAACAACAACAAGAAACTTTATTGTAAAATAAGTATCAACTGTAACAATTTATAATCATGTCTTTCTCATCGTAGATCCTCGGGTCGGTACATTTCGCTGACCCCTAGTCCATGGACTACTTGAATGGACTACCCCTGGACTACCCTAAATGGACCACCCTGACAATTTGCGGCAAACATAAATTTAACTAAGCTAGAACCCAAACAAAAAGATGCGATCGATCGACGGAACACTTGCGATTGAAGAGATTCAACGATCCCGCACAAAAGATGCGATCGATCAGAACAGTTGCGATTTAATTCTCAAACTTTTCGTACCTTAACATCTGGGCCTTTGTCTCAAAATATTGGATTTGAGCGAGTTTTCCTCTTGTTGACCAACATATTATAAATGCAACCCCGTCTCCGCCATCTTGGATTTCTACCGCTGGCCAAAAGAGTGTAGCTAGCTGGCGCAGTAATCACTCAAGAGGTGCTCTCGACGTCGCTCTCAACATGGAAAAGCACGCCAGATGGTAAGAGAAAATT